>JARHVA010000673.1:4577500-4779384 GCA_037957365.1 Torreya grandis | reverse complement strand
TGGTGATATATATCTTTGCTTGTCTAGTATCTTTTTCATCAATATTACATTGGTTACTACATCTCATACTATTATAGACACTAAAATATGGTATTATAAATTAAGAAATGAAACTATTGACTTACATTAACTTTAATTTACTTGTGTATACACATATAGATCTATCACACCCTTATTTCACATATACATGCTTTATATGGGTTCAACCTTCCTAATTTTCTATCAGTCACCAATACAAATTCCCTAGTCATTGCCTAAATTGTGTACTATTATAGTTAAATGTATCTAGATCATAAAACTAGTATTCCTACCTTTTAGATGAGTCCTTTAGACTTAGATGCTTATAGAATTATACAAGCATCCAAATTTGATGAATTCATTCTTGTGCCAAGAAATGATCATGTTTAAAATTAAAATTAATCTTCATGGTTAGAACCATAAAATTTTCACATTGGTGGCACGATAAAGTACCCAAAATGTCCCATATAAATTCACAATCTATTTAATCCTATTACATATATATAATTCTTCAAAGATACATCTATACACTTTTACACATTCAAAGGAAATTCCATATTATTTCTAATTTAGACATCATTCACAAGAAGTAGGTCCTAACCAATGTTTGAATCACTCAAACCAAGTCAATTTTTTGATTTCTAAGTGTCAAAAGCAAGATCACAAGTTACATTCATTAAAGGATCACAATTGCACACATACACCTAATAGGAAAAACTACATGTAGTTTGCATTCCCTCTTGACAATATTTGATATGTAGGAATCACTTAGACATTAGTTGGGGAGTGGTTAGGGTCAACTCAACCCACAATTGTTACCCTTTTATGAGCCTAAACCTAGTGTTGCTATTATACCTAGGATTTCAAATAAAATGACACAATTTTATAGATATTCTATACATAACTAGTCATTGATATTGTACACAAATATGGATACAAGCAATCAAAATTGTATATGTCAAAATAATGAGGCAAAACCTCATTGGATATAATAAGAAATTATTATATGCTAATGTTTAGTGTAGATTTCCATAGAGTGATAGATTTGTCTAGGTGCATCAAGAGACCTAGTTATTGATCCATGTGACTCTGGATCTAGTTTTCAACCCTATCTGCCACCTGTATTCAATATTAGACCTACATAGGTCAAAAATATGATAAGCATATTATTCCCATAGGTCATTTATATTTATATAAAGAGATTTTTTTAATCACATTATGCATTTTACATTCAGATTGGTGTTTATTAATATAATTTATACAATCTAAATAATTCATAATTTTACACTTATTTAGGTTCACATAATAAAAAAAATGCAAAACATATTAGTGAACTTTATTTTTTTTAGATTATAGAAAAGCTATGGTTTTCCTTAATGTTTAAATATAATTTATCATTTCCCATACATTAAGGCAATAAATATTTTTCATCTTGGCCCTAACCTTCTAGATATTTTCATGATTTTATTCTATGTCATTTAAAAAGTCTAGTTCCATAGTCCCTCTAAGGTGGAGTGCTAGATTAAGTGGTGCACATATTGAGCATAATCAAATTCCTTTTGTTCCATCTAAAATGACTAATATAAATGAGATGAATGCTCATTCTTCTTCCTCTTATTTTAATGCAAGTATTATTAATGAATACATACAAACATAAGATGACGTTCATGATGAAATGCCTAATATATAGCTTGTTAATTAAGATAATCATGAATGCCAAGATAAATCCATCCTAATGACCTTAATTGGATAGATCCTATAAAATTTAAAACATGATCTACTTTTTAAAGTCAAATTCATCAAAATCCTTATGAGTTTGATAAGGTTTTAAAACTAATCCTAGAAGCTAAAGCTACACCAAAATATAAGGTTGATACATCTAAAGAATAATAACATGAATACTTCATCATTACTAATATTCCCTTTGGAGGAACTGATTCCACCATAGGTGTCCAAACTACTACTACTACTGCTATTCCTATGCCTACAAGTTTGACTACACTTATGATGTCCACCCATGGTGTGGGGAAACATAGACTTTCCATAAAATTACTATGCCTATTCCTACATGTACAACTTATACACATCATATGATTGATACTCATGTTAAATTATCATCCTTGCCTACTACATGATCCCTCAACTAAACTGTTACAACTCTGTAAGCTAATATGTTTTAATTAAAGCAAGGTGCTTCTAGATTAAGTCATTTGAATTATTATAATAATTTGATTTATAATCAATTAACTCTTTATATTTCAACCTATCCCTTACCTATATGTTTTTTTAGCTCCTAAGATTACATTTTATGATGATAAATGGGATCCAAATCAACACCTAAGATCCTTTCATGCATCATTCTTAGGTTATGCCTCCAATGATATTTTTTTGACTATTAAAAAAAAAAGTCTTAAGGACTATGATCTATGATGGTTATAGGATCTCCCATTTCAATTAGTTAAGATATTCAATCTTTTGGTTGACTAGTTGTTATCACATTTTTTGCTCTATATCAGTGAAAAATTATCCTATACTTGTCAAAATATGTAAGCAATGATGTAATAAACTAATTAGTGACTATATGCTTGGTATAAGACCATGATTTTTAAGATGAAAAATACCATGTCTGATAATTAGTAATAAGATATATTCAAGTAAAATTTGATTTCTTTTCTCTGTTAGTCCATTATGTTTAATAAACTCAAGTCATGTGATGAGTTATGTTATCAAACCCTAAGATCCTTTCATGCATCATTCTTAGGTTATGCCTCCAATGATAATTTTTTGACTATTAAAAAAAAAAGTCTTAAGGACTATGATATATGATGGTTAGAGGATCTCCCATTTCAATTAGTTAAGATATTCAATCTTTTGGTTAACCAGTTGTTATCACATTTTTTGCTTTATATCAGTGAAAAATTATCCTATACTCGTCAAAATATGTAAGCAATGATCTAATAAACAAATTAGTGACTATATGCTTGGTATAAGACCATGATTTCTAAGATGAAAAATCCCATGTCTGATCATGATTAATAAGATATATTCAAGTAGAGTTTGATTTCTTTTCTCTGTTAGTCCATTATGTTTAATAAACTCAAGTCATGTGATGAGTTATGTTATATATTTAAAGATCATGAAGTCAAGCTCATAGATTTGAATAGGCTCAAGTATGTGGATAATAATCCAACTACATGAAATATAGAGTTTCAAATCAAACTAAGTTATAAGTTTAAGATAAATGATAATGAGAATGATGAAAATACAACTAATGAAATATCACAACCTACTAAATATCTTATCTTATCTACTCCATAAAGGAGGTAGTTTTCATGATTATCTGAATCTTGTCATGTGCTATTAAATAATTTACTATATTGTAACCTTATATCACTTATTCCCCAATAAAAGTTTTATATTATAAGGCATACACGTAATGGATATGAAGAGAATGCATATTATGATTATCATCAATGTGATATAAACCATACAAATAAATGCTTCAAATTAAGGCATAAGATAAAGGATCTCATTGATGATAACATTATTGAACTTATAACACATAAAAATGATTCAAGACCACAACTTAATGGGAATGTAAAGTTGAAAATATTTTTCAATTTCTTTCCAAATCATGTGATAACAGAAACTAAGGATACTACTGAGATGTATATTACATAAAATGCACATCTTTCTCCTTATATATATGGTCACCCATTAGAAAATATTATTCGTATGCTTAAAAACATATTTATATAATGAACTACAATTAAATATGATGATATTGAGATATTCATTGATGATCCTAATTAGACATCATTATTGATATGAGCAAATATTAATTCACAACCTATACATAGTGTCATGCTAGACAATGGCTCAAGTTAAAACTTTTATAGACTGACACTTCTTCATGCTTTTGGATATGTACATAAGATTGGATGGATATAAAAATCATAGTCAAATGATTTGAAGGTAAGGAACATAACTCCCTTGGGTGCATTATGTTACCTCTTAAGTAGGACCTATATTAGTGGCTAATTTATTTGTAGTCTTAATAAGTACAAGGGGATTTAACATGTTGTTAGGATGCCATTGGATAAAAAATATCCCCATAGTACCATATTCATTGCATATATGTGTCAAGTATGTACATCATAACACATTAATAAATTTTTTGAGTGTTTTATATGAGTATACCATTCATCTAAAGATATTTTCTCCTCCACCCCTTGTTTCTATGCAAAATTGCTTTCTACATTCAAAGAAGAAATAAGAAACTGAAAGAAATGGTCAAGGCTAGAAGTACCTGATAAAGTTATGCGCACCAAAATCAGACATTGGAAGATTCTCCTCTTTGGCTGTGGAGGAATGACACCTGCGAAGAAGAAAAGACTGAAACACGAAAAAACGTTAGTCAAAGGATATGGTGGGCTGTCAGGCGAATGCCCGATCCTGAAAGTATGAAGACTTCCTAGAAGGATATCAACCCACTGATAAAAAAGCAGAATATTTGACGAAAGTAGATAATGAAAGATAAAATGACAAAAATAAAAGATAGAAAATTAAAATGTGTACCTGATAAGCAGCACTGTTCTGCACAGTCGCCGGCGTCGGTCTCTGTGGTGCCGGCGTCAGTTAGGGAAGGTGCCGGCGTCGGTTAGGGAAGGTGCCGGCATCGGTCAAACTGCCGGCGTCGGTCGGGGTAGTGACCGGCGTCGGTCGGGGCAGGTTCTGGACAGAGTTTAGGCGAGTTGCAGAAGGTCTGGTAGAGTCAGGACAGGGTCTGATCAGGGTCAAGACAGGGTCTGATAGAGTCGAGACAAGGTTAGGACAGGGTCTGGGCAAGGTAAGGTCGAGTCTGGACAGAGTCTGGGGGTTTTCAAGGGATTTAAATAGAGTACAGGGTAGTCAGGGGATAGTGGGCAGAAGTGTAAATAAGGAACTCAGGGCTCGGGTTTACAGTCAGAGGATCCAGAATAATAGAAATAACAAGTAATAATAACCAAAAGGAAATAAAAACAAGTAGAAGGAGATACTTACCTGTCACGCTGAAGACATGATTGACGTTGTTGAAGTTGTCTATGCAGTGTCGAATTGAAGTTGGTTGATGCAAGAGTTGGTTGATCGCGAGAGAGTGTCGATTGAAGTGATTGCCAGAGTCTATGAAAATGTTAGAGTTTTGAGATTCGATTGATTGGTTAGTTGATCAGTTGATTGATCGATTGGCGGATGCTGATGAAGGCAAGGGACGGTTCGAGAGACGGTTCGATAACCGTTTGGGAAATTGATTGGGAACCGAATGATAACTGATAACGAATAACGGTAAGGTGACCGACGTCGGCAGGATTGCCGACATCGATCGATAAGTGACCGACGTCGGTGACATCGACCAGGTAACGACCGTCGTCGGTAGATGCACAATGGGGATAGAGTCTAGCTTTAGCCCTGCGCTCATTGTTACATGCTGCCAAGGTCAAGGCTGGTAGAAAAAGTGATTGACAAGAGTTAAATAGGAGAAGAAGAATAAAACAGAGGATGACCAGGGGAGTTGACACGATTTTGGTGTCTACATTTGCCCCTTTTTGTCTTGTTGGTTATTCTGGACGAACTGCAAGACAAAAATAGGAGTGATTGCCCCAGGTGTGGGATAAGGTTGATTTCATCTTGTTGGTTGTTTGAATGAACTCCAAGACAAAATAGAAAAAAGATAGGTTGCCCCGATTGTGGATGAGGTATTCCCCCTTCAAAGCAGGAGTCAAGGGAAGGGAACTGGGAATCAGGTGCTGATTTGACAAAGAGGTGGATAAAAAAGGGAAGGTGAGGGTGTACGCTGCAAAAGTCATGATTGCATGTCTACCACTTCACAAGATGGTCGGGTCAATTGTCGCAGGTCAAGGGTCGAGGAGTGCCAAAATTGAAATAATCGGGCCCCAGCATTTAGTCGTCTGCTGATCGGGTCACTCAATCTAAGCTGAAGCTCCAAATGGTCATCGTGTTCTAGGTATCCCGAGCTCAGGAAGTGCTCCTAGAAACATGAAAAATGTCACAAGTAGTAGGGATCAACTGGCTCACGATCCTATACTTGTGAAGGTCAAAAATAGTCTGCGGACAATTCTGCTAACCAGTCATGAGATAGCATACATGCAAAAACAACTAAGGCAACAATGTCTTGGAAGTGGTCAAGGTCGGAGGAGATAGGCATGATCTCCAATGGTTGGTGGGCAAGGGGAGGAATGGACGAAAGGATGTGGCCAAGCTAACCTCAGAAAACATCATGTGATCTGAGTGCTGCCTACATAGCCCTTGTGTGAAGGGCCTCAGGCCAATGTAGTTCTCCCTAAAAGGGAGGAATGGTCAAAGAGATGGATTCGTCTTGGTCAAAGTGGTCGATAGACTGGTCGTGGTCAAGGTCAAGGTCGCAGAAGAGAAGGTTTGTCCATCAAGGAGATGAACAAACGGGGGTGGTCGAGCTAACCTCAGAGGATGTGTTATCTGAGTGCTGCCTACATAGCCCTGGTCATAGGGCCTCAGACCAATGTAGTTCAGACAAATGGAAGAGATTGGTCGATGATTGGATGTGGTCAAGCGTCGAAATGATGAGGGGAAGATGAGGATAGGATGATGCTACAGATGGTGTATTCTGTAGAATTGGTTGAAAGGCTTTCATCCCTAGCAAGTTTCCATAGTCGTGATGGATGTATGCTAAAAATGAATGAAGGTTTATTTATGCTTCAACAAGTATTGGTTTATGCTTAACATAAATTGAGTCTGTTTGATAGTTTCCATGTGTACTGGTGTCCATAGAAACTATGCGAAAAGGACAAGGATGATGATAATGTCATGTTGTCGAGTTGTTGGTCTGAGAATGTTTAAGTTGAAAAAGGTTTGGTTAAATGTGACCAAAGTGAAAGATATGTGAAAGGCATATTGCTCTTTCATTGACAAGGACCAAAAAGATAGCATAGATAGGGGTTATGAGAACCAAGAGCCCCATTCATGCATGACGTCGTTGACCATAGTTATGTTAGAGCGGTAATCGAATCACTTTGACATTAAAGTGAGCTCGAAGTCCCTTGAGCAGGTGATAGGAGGAGAAAAGAGGGTAACCCATTTTAAGAGCAGAAATAACTATGCCCCTTTTTATAGGAGACCCAGAGACAACTATAAGTCAAGTCCATGACTCATTCATTTTTTTATTTTTTTTTTGGCGCAGACTGATCAATGCGGGAAGCCTGCATAGAGATGTCATTTTCTTGGTGGTCAGTTGTGAAGCTGATCAATGCGGGAAGCTTCTAAAATAGTGCTGTTTATTGCCAGATTTAGTCATAGCCATCCTTCAAGGGAGTGGTCTAGATTTTTGTTTAATATAAAGGCTTTTGAATAGCTGTCCTTCAAGGGAGCAGTCTATTAATTACAACAATGATAGTACAGCTGTCTTTTGAGGGAGCAGTCTGCTTTTTGATTTTGATATTGATATAGTGACCATGGATATTGTGACATCTTGATTTGTTTTGACAGAAATGTGAGTCGTGGACAAGATTATAGAAGGTCAAGGGCTCCCTTTTATGAGGACAAAGCATTCATACAGCATAAAAGGGTTATAGGAATTGTTAAGAGGAATAGGGTTGAAAGGAAGTAGGATTAAGAGGATGGGGATTGCTCAAGGGATGAGCTCAAGTTAAGTGTCAAGTGGACAAATACTCGACTAACAGTAGAACGGTCGCAAATGCAACACATTAAGAGGCTCAGGTTCTGGGTGTCCATCAAGAGAAGATAGACGATAAGTCCTTGATCCATACTTGTGCGTGATAATAAATGGTTCGAGCCAATTAGGAGCAAACTTGCCTCATTTATTTTGCTCCATATTGGTCACGTGTTGATTGATGAGTGGATGTGAAGTTGACTGATATGGTCGTTGATTGATCGAGATTGGTTGAATGTGTGGATAAAAAGGTTGGTCAATGTTTGGTTGAGATTTGGTCATTTGATGGTTGGTCGAGGGTTGATTGGTTGGTATTTGGTCTTTGGTTGGGTCGAATGTTTGGTTGAGGTCAGGTTAAATGTTTGGTTGCTAGTCTGGTTGAGGCTAAGTTGAAAGAGTGATTGATATGTGGTTGAGACTGTGTTGAAAAATTGGTCGAGGTTTGGATGAAGGTTGAATTCCCCCAGCGGCTAGGGAGAATGTTTGACGGATTGGTTAAGGTCAGTTGAGGTTTAGTGTTCAGATGGACTGTGTTGATGTCGAATAAGGGGGTTAAAGGTGATAAAGGAACCAGAACCTGGCATGGAGATCCCAATTTAGGTGATGAGGTTAGAGAGGTATGAGTTGGTGTTGATGATTTGTCGGAGGGATGGTCTAGAGGATCCTTGATGAGAAGGGAATCCTTTCTCCGTTGGTGATGAATGACAGCTTTAAGAGCACAACAACGCTCAGTGTCATGTCCCAGAGTATGATGATAGTGACAGTATTTAGAGTTGTCGAACCAAGAGGGTCTTGATCTGAGAGTTGATGAGAGGGGCAGTGTTGAAGGCTTGATAACGTGGTCAAGAAGAGAGGTGTCATTCCCCAGACATTAGCGAATGGTGACCTTGAGGGCACAACAATGTTCTGTGTCGTGTCCAGGTGTGCGATGATACGTACAAATACGAGTGTCATCGAACTAAGGTGGTTTAGGTCTGATGGATTGATATGGTTTGAGAGGTGGAAGGTTGAGGCGAGATAACTGCAACAAGTGCCATAACAACAAGGTATAAGAACCTGCTAACGGGTCTGGATATTTTATTGCAGTGAGGGTTGATGACGTTGGTTTGAGAGGCGTAAGAGACGTTGGTCGATGATTTAGAGAAGATATATGTTTGACAGGTTGATAGAGTAATGGAGGCGACGTGCCTCTGTGAAGGATGGGAGTAGGAAGCACTCCAATTAAAGTGGATGGATGCGGGCCCAAGATTGAAGGCAATGATGAAGGTGGGGGAGAAGTCCTCTGGTGTGGTCTAGTGGTCTTCGTGGGTTTGAGTCGAGGGCCACTATTGTGCTAGGCGAGGTTAGATACGGGTTTGGGTTTAGATGTGGATGGAGGTGAGTGAGATGTAACAATCTTAGGCAAAGGGCAAGAGGAAACCGTGACTGGGTCTTCCTCAATCAAAATGGGTGAAGAGGTAGGGTCTTCTCTTGGTGGAGAAGAAATAAGAGAGTGTGGCTCCTCAAGTAGGCAGATGGCAGGGATGATCATTCCTTCTACGTGTGCTTGAGGAGTAGGCGAGGTAAGGTCTTTGGATGAAGGTAGGGCTAATGGCATAGGTGTGATCAAGGCGTCCTCCAGTATGAGAGAGGTCGATGGAGGACTAATAAGAGAACAGAGTCTTTCATCCTGTGAAGAAGGTTGGTCAGGGACAAGAGGTAAGATAGTGTTGACGGTGTGTATATCATGGTCTTGAGGGTCATTGATCATGGTTTGGATGTTGTCTTGAGTAGGCAGGTGATTAGGAAAAGGTTGTTTGAAGATGTCAAGGTTTTGGTTGGGCGGTGCGTTCGGGTTATCCAAGATAAGATCGCCCTTGTCTAGCATGTCCTGGACGAGGTTTTTAAAAGTTTGACAGTGATCCGTATCATGGCCTTTGACACAGTGATAGTTACAAAAGTGGTTCTCCCTGTACCATGCAGGGATAGGTGTTGAGGGGTCGAATTGATGTGGTCAGATTGAAGGGAGATTGAGGACCCCCTGCTTGATAAGTTTATCCAAGACAGAGGCATATGACTCTCCAATTGGAGTGAATTGACGCTGTATGGATTGACGTTGAAAATGTTTATTGATGTAGTCTAATGTTGAAGATGTTGGTCGGTTAGTTATTGTTGAAGATGATGGTCTAAAGATGACAGTGTTTGCCGACCTTTTAGATTGAGAGTGGGTAGAAGAAGGTCTGGAAGAAGAATGGTCATTGGTTCTTGTGTTAGTGTTACACAATTTGACCTTATCTTCTTCAATAGCGCAGAGTTCAAGCTTTCGGGCCATGGTGAAGGCCTCGTCCAAAGTGTAGAATGTTTGAACCCGCAAGGTGGATGAGATGTGACTGACACATGCTCAGGAAAAGAGCTCAATGAGCTCGGGTTGAGGCAAGGAGGAGAGCTGGTTAATCAAGCCTCTCCAACGGGCGACAAAATCAACTACTGATTCGTCGTCAAATTGCCTAATGGAGTAAAGGTCTGTGATCGAGACTTGTTTAGTGATATTGATTGAGAAATGGTCAACGAATAATTGAGCGAGTTGAATGAAGGAAAAGATAGAATGTCTGGTAAGAGAATTATACCAGTCAAGGGCAGGGCCAGAAAGTGACATAGGGAACGTGCGTAAAAGTAACGCATCGTCGTGGGCAATAAGGTAGCAGGCATGTCTGAATGCCCACAGATGTTGTTGTGGGTCTTCCTTACTCTGAAAGCGAGTAAATTTAGGAAGCTCCCAATGGTTGGGGTATGGTCGGATAGGGACAGAAGGATGAATGGGCTTGTTGTAAATCTGGTCATATGAAGAGACATTACTTGAACTGGAGATAGAAGCTTCGAGACTGGACATTTTATCCATCAGCATCTTGATGACATCTACTGACGGATTGGTGGACGGAGCGCCCCTTAGGTTGTAAGGCACTTGAAAGAGGCTAGAGGAGGTATACGACATAGTCGGTTGTACCAATAAGGATGCAACGTACGGATGACTAGTCGCAGGGGCAGAAGTGGAGGTTAAGGGTGGTTGCGTCATGAAGGTCGAAGGTATAAGTTGACTAGGCACCGCCAAAGGTGGTTGAATAGCGGCACTGGTAGAGGGATAGGTTGGCACTCTTACATTTGTGGGCGCAAGAGTGTAAGGGGTCGAGACAATCAAGTTCTGATATGATGTAGAACTTGGTTGAATTGCAGGTGATTGAGGGGGTAACGAAACCCCGATGGAGGTTGGTCTAAAAATAGACGAAGAGGCCAAACTTTCCGTATTGGCCATGGTTGAGTTAACGGTTGAGGTGAAAGGCTGAGTCAAAAAGGGTTGGATGACGAATGGTGTCGATGTCGTCGCCATGTCACCCGAGAGGTCTCGCGTTGGATTTCTCGCGAGATAGTTATGGAGGGTTGCGGTATTGAGGTCCAAATTTTTTTTGAAATCTTGGTCCCCTTCAGGGATGATGGGAATTTGAGTCGGGGTCAGGGTTGGTCCTGTAGGAGTTCTTTCAGTCTCCGAGTGGAACTCCATGATAGGACGGGTTAGAGATGGGGTAGACAAAAGCAGTTGACGACTAGAGTGGTAAAAAAAAAAGGGCCTTGGTTTGACTGCGTGTCAAAACCATAAAAGGCAAGAGAGAATGTCCTTACACGCTCAAACAAGCAGATAAGAACTAAAAAGATGAAGACACAAGCAGATCCTAAAACCTTAGAAGTAAATTTTTTTAGGATTATAGTGGCTTATGCCTTAGAATGTGTGTTTGGGGAGGTTGGCTTTGTGAGTCGGGTCCTAGAAGAAGTCTATGGATGGTTTCGGGTTTTGTTATGGTGCTCAAGAAGTCTGTGTTAGGTCCGGTACGTGGCCTAGTGCTAAGGAGCAAGCTCCCCTCACTTCACGATTCCAGTGGTTAGCTGGTTTCGCTTAGCCAAAATATACCTCGCCTAGAGATTATACTCCGCCAGAGAACGGAGTGGGCTTCCCCCTTGGTGATGAAATCCAAGTGAGATTGCCAGGATGGGTAAGGTATCCGCTGGGGGATGAAATCCCAGTCGGGCCTTGTCTCAGGTAAGTTAAAATGTTTGTTTTGTGCAGGTGGTTTGGTCGTGTAACATCAAGTGATCTAGATTAATTCAATATGCGATTTAATTACTATGTGTGGTCTAAGAGATGCAGGCAAACAGAAATGAATGCAAAGTGTTTTAATGCCCAAGTCAAAATGTTTGTTCGTATGAAGACGAATGGAGAAAGAGTCGAAGAATATGAGTTTTAGCTAGTCTAGAAGTGCAAGAAAGAAAGAAATGTTCGTTTTAGTCCTGCTTATGATGCCATTAAGAAGAGACGAGAGGAGGTGAAAAGGAAGGAACCTAATGCACCTAAATGAACGAAAGAAAGAGAGAAAGAACCCAAGGAGGACCTAGGGTCCCACCGGGCGTGCCAGAATGTTTCTATGCAAAATTGCTTTCTACATTCAAAGAAGAAATAAGAAACTGAAAGAAATGGTCAAGGCTAGAAGTACCTGATAAAGTTATGCGCACCGAAATCAGACGTTGGAAGATTCTCCTCTTTGGCTGTGGAGGAATGACACCTGCGAAGAAGAAAAGACTGAAACACGAAAAAACGTTAGTCAAAGGATATGGTGGGCTGTCAGGCAAATGCCCAATCCCAGAAGTACGAAGACTTCCTAGAAGGATATCAACCCACTGATAAAAAAATGAAATATTTGACGAAAGTAGATAATGAAAGATAAAATGACAAAAATAAAAGATAGGAAATTAAAATGCGTACCTGATAAGCAACACTGTTCTGCACAGTCACCGGCATCGGTCTCTGTGGTGCCGGCGTCGGTTAGGAAAGGTGCCGGCGTCGGTCAAACTGCCGGCGTCGGTCGGGGTAGTGACCGGCGTCGGTCGGGGCAGGTTCTGGACAGAGTCTAGGCGAGTTGCAGAAGGTCTGGTAGAGTCGAGACAGGGTCTGATCAGGGTCAAGACAGGGTCTGATAGAGTCGAGACAAGGTTAGGACAGGGTCTAGGCAAGGTAAGGTCGAGTCTGGACAGAGTCTGGGGGTTTTCAAGGGATTTAAACAGAGTATAGGGTAGTCAGGGGATAGTGGGCAAAAGTGTAAATAAGGAACTCAGGGCTTGGGTTTACAGTCAGAGGATCCAGAATAATAGAAATAACAAGTAATAATAACCAAAAGGAAATAAAAACAAGTAGAAGGAGATACTTACCTGTCACACTGAAGACATGATTGACGTTGTTGAAGTTGTCTATGCAGTGCCGAATTAAAGTTGGTTGATGCCAGAGTTGGTTGATCGTGAGAGAGTGTCGATTGAAGTGATTGCCAGAGTCTATGAAAATGTCAGAGTTTTGAGATTCAATTGATTGGTTAGTTGATCAGTTGATTGATCGATTGGCAGATGCTGATGAAGGCAAGGGACGGTTCGAGAGACGGTTCGATAACCGTTCGGGAAACTGATTGGGAACCGAATGATAACTGATAACGAATAATGGTAAGGTGACCGACGTCGAAAGGATTGCCGACGTCGGCCGATAAGTGACCGACGTCGGCGACATCGACTAGGTAACGACCGTCATCGGCAGATGCACAATGGGGATAGAGTCTAGCTTTAGCCTTGCGCTCATTGTTACATGCTGCCAAGGTCAAGGCTGGTAGAAAAAGTGATCGACAAGAGTTAAATAGGAGAAGAAGAATAAAACGGGGGATGACCAGGGGAGTTGACACGATTTCGGTGTCTACACCCCTACCACCACCATAGTCATTTACTCCACCTATTTGAGTTTATTATACACATTTAGTTACTACACATATTCAAGTTCATTCTATGCATATAGTTTAGAGGGACATAGTTGACATTATTAGATGACCAATGCTTCAATGCCCACTAAATTAAAAATTTAGTCAGGAATCACATTGACCATTGCCTACATTATCACATCCTAAGATAATGTTATATATAGCTTGACATATTCCACATTGAACACATGCACATGTTTATCCTACTATATAATATATTTCACATGATATTATCCTATGTAGAGTTACTTATTATACACATGATCTTATGAGTTATGTTTATGATCAAGGTTACATTACAACACAAGATCATTCCTTAGATTCAAATATAGTTACACATGATATTAATTTCTCAAAAAATGTGACTATTTCCAAGTTAGATATATGACCTACACATTATAACCCCCTTGATGTGATATATTTAAAAAAAATTATAGTTGTGAAAAATATTCCAAATCATAAAAATAAATCAACTAGTCAAAAAATTCAAAATTAGGACCTAAGCATGACATGTTTTATTAGTTCACATTATTAATTTATGTTATTAATCACATGTTTGGTAGTTTTATATACTTTTCCATACACACATACATTTCACAGTATATATGAGTGTAATGTAGCACATACACATTACAAATGGTACATGGATGCATAGATATAATAATTTTCTATACCTAAGGTCCATGCTAATGCTAGAGGCATTTCATTTCAAAGGTTACATTTATATAGATTATATATTTATATGGCCTTTCCATTTATCATGTTGAGCTACATTGATTACTTACACATATCTTCATCTTAATTTTATTATTTCCAATACTAAATTTCATGGATATACTACTTTGTTATCTTATGACATTGACATAAATTGATAGTGTATGCTAGTTTAATATATTATATGATTCATTATTATTATTTCATTTCATAGGCTAATCATTGATTATGCTTTGTTTGGCCCTTGGCCTTGTTTCATAACATTTTCTTGATTGTGTGTATTATTATGTGCCTCTTTATTTAGGCCCTTAGCCTTATGAGAATTTGGCTTTGTGTTACATTTGTTTGTACTTTGTGTATAACCTTGGCCTTGTGTGAAATTGAGTGTTATTGATCCAAAATATGGATATAATTGACTAGACATTTTGTCTAGTTCATTTACACTATGCACAATAATGTAATTCATGTATTCAAACACTATTCAAGACACTTATTAAATATTTTTCATATTTAACTATTTATTTAAGTTGAATTGGCATAATTAGTGTTAAAATAATCCAATAATTATTGTATTGATGAATTAAATAACTTACAACCTTTAAAAATAAGGGTTTTCTCAAGGATGATGCAACCACTAGTAAACACATGTGGTAGTTGCATAACTGACAATGTCAATAGGTGGCCATTACATAGCAATTGATGTTTATAGGTGGGGATTATGTAAGCACCTGTGTCTATAGGTAGTGGGTTTTCAACCATATCAATAGTTTTGAAGCCATTGGTTTGAATAAAATATTATTTTTGTCATTGACTAAAACATGGGAATGGGAGTGATTTCAAATAATAATTATTCTTTGTGATAGTTCACTTGGATTAATTTAGGGGTTCCTAAGGTATAAGGGCATAAATAAAAACTCTATTTAAGGTAAAGGACATAAAAAAAGTTAGTGAGAAGTCTTGAAGCTAGATTGACATTGTAGTCTACAAGTTTGGGTCCTTATTTATGTTAAACTCATTTCCCCTAGTTGTTGTATAGTTTTTCCAATTGTGTTTGATCTCTATAAAGTGTGTAATAAGTGTAAATCAGTCTTGTGTGAAATATTTGGATAGTTTATCATTTAAATCTCTACCCATGAAGTTCATGTTTAGTAGTAACTTGTATAAGCGTTGAATTACATAATGTAAGCGGAGCGTAATTACCTCACCCACTAGAGACTTTTTTATACCATGTTTCTTTAGGTCATATATTATATTTATATTAGGACTTTTTTGAATATATATTTCCTTATTATGTTCAATATTTCATACAATTCATTCTAACACTTGGTTGTCTTTGTTTTAGCATTGAAATTACTCTAGAATAATCATCTATCAATCATTTATTAAGCTAGGAGTATAGGATCTATGTTGGTGAAGCTTATTGTGGAATACACACCTAGTTGATGGTTCATATTGGTATTAGAGCTAGTTTAGTATTAATTTTGATCCTTTTATGTATTTTTGAGTGTTTATAGCCACATTTTATATATTTCTGTCACTAGAGGAAGTAGTGATAGTGTTTAAGGTATCTCGTTCCCTTCGAAAAATAAATTTACACAAGGAAGTGGAAATAAGAGATCAAAAATATGATTTGTTTTGATGAATAATATGGAAATATAATAAGAGAGATATTTTTAAAGATTTAATAAGAAGTGGCTAAAATCTCTCTTTCTATGATCAAGCTCAATTGATTAAAGTCTAGAATTCATGGACATCTCTCTTTCTATGAGCATGAGAAGATGGAATAAAAATCCCATGACAACCAAGATCCAACTTTACTCAAGGTTGAGACAAAGATAGAGATTCAACCATATGATAAAGATGTGAACACAGAGAGGATATTCCATTGGCTAACATACCTAGGGGTATATTCTAACTTACATTAGATTAATGAGAGTCAACATATTTATTTTACAAGGTTAAAATTAACCAATCAAGCTTTAAATTTATGTTCATGAATTCAATTTTAAGTAAATTCCTCCTATTACTAACTGGGATGATATTAAGATGATAATTAATAAATAATTTTATCTTATTTTTTAAGAGGAAGAAAGGTCCATGTATTGGCAATATATTAAGAAAAGTAAGGCCAAATTATGCATGAGTACATAAGTGAGTTCTATAAGAAAGTTGTCCAATTGGGAAAGGATATAACATAATCTGACATCTTGATGAAGTATTTTGATAGAATCCATAACCATTTGAGGAGACCTATCATATTGGCCAAGACTAAGAATATATATGAGCATTGTTATCAAGATCTCTACTTAGATATGGACAAGAATAAGGCTCCATCTACCTCTCAAATCTCTCCAAAGAAACAAGGGGGTTCTAATCATAAGGGTAAAGGTAAAGGAAAATTATAGCATAATGCCACTTAATTTTATAATAAGGATACTAAAAGGCATTGTGGGTATTGCGATGTTAGTATTAATTCTAGATAAAATGGTTAAAAGCTACATCCAAAACTGAACCTGTTTAAGAACAAAAATAATAAAAAGGTTATGTATTCTCTTAAAGGTGAAGACATTGGCTGTAGATCCAAGGTATATGAGACTTTGTGTTGTACCTTCATAAATAGAGAGGAATGTTTGGGTAGTATTATTCTCAAAAGAGTTAAATTTTTAAAATTTTCCTTGTCAATAATTACATGAAGAAAATAAAAGTAGACGCTCTTTTTGATACTATTATAAGAAAATTTGTTAATTAAAAAGTTAGTAGAAAAATTGGGGATAAATAATTACAATTATCCAAGCCCATATACTTTAGGTTTGGTGAAGAAAGGTGTAGTCATCATAGTGATCAGATAATGTAAAATTAAGTTTGTTATTAATGTACATTTCATTGATGAAGTTATAGTGGATGTTGTGCCTCTTGATGTGTGTGGTGTAGTGTTTGGAATCCATATTTGTATATCTAAGATGTTATATTGATGAGGATATCAAATAAATACCATTTGGTAAAGGATGGCAATAGATACATCATTTCAGCCTAGAAAGGTGATTCTAAAATCTCTTTAGTAAGTGCCTCTTAAGATAAAAGGCTTATTAATGCATCTGAGAACTTTTCTTTACTAATTTTGAGAGGTATTTAAGATAAATAAGTGGATGCACTTAGAAATTATTGTAGCATGTTTACTAACAAACTATATAAGTGTATAGGATATTTGTTGCAGTAGTCTAAGGAAGTCTTTCATGAGCCCAATTTTCACTAGTAAGGTCTATTGAACGCAAATTTAGTTACTAGTAGAAAACATACTTCTAAACCTTGGGTTATATAGGAAATCCTTGAAGGATGCCAAGGAGATAAAAAATAGTTACAATCTTTAATTAACCAAGGTGTAATCCATCCTAGTACTTCTCTTATTATTTGAGCACTTAAAAAATATGGTTTATGGAGAATGTGTGTTGATTATAAAGAACTTAAAAATATAATTACAAAGAATAGGTACCCTCTTTAATTTATTATGTATCTTATAGATCAACTTAAACATGCTAAGTATTTTACTAAACTAGATTTGAAATTTAGGTATCACCAAGTGAGAATTAAATAAGAGGACATTTGGAATATATCATTCAAGACAAAACAAGGGTTATATGAATGGTTAGTTTTATCTTTTGGGCTATATAATGCACTAGATACCTTTATACGATTGATGAATGAGGTAATGCATCCATTTATTGATTCCTTTTTCATTGTGTATTTGGATGATAATTTTATTTTGAGCATAAATTTTGATGAACATATTTATCATTTAAATAAAAAATTTCAAGTTTTGAAGGATATAAAATTGGTATTAAATTAGAATAAATGTGAGTTTTCTAAAAAACAACTTATCTACTTGGGTCATGTGGTTTTAGATGTGTAATTGAGGATTTATTTAAAAAATATACATGCCATCATAAATTTCCCAAAACCTTCCAATGTGACTAAAATAATAAGTTTTATTTGTGTAATTCAATATTTAAGGAAGTTAATAAAGAATTTTTATTCCATAGCTGCACCTTTACATGCTATTACAATAGATAGTAATATTTTCATCTAGGTTAAGAAGCAACAAGATGCCTTTGATATGTTGAAATATAATATTATCCATACTTTAATATTAGCTTTGCCTAACTTGTAGCTTCCTTTGGAGGTTGAAATAAATGCTAGTGTACATACTAAATATGGTATTAAGTACGTGATAATGATAAGATTGACATATATTCACCATGCATAAATTGTGTGCAAAATTATGGTCATAACCTATCATTATCTCACACCCATATTCTACCTTATGAGTTTGACCTAACTATTATATTATTACACAACTATGTAAACCTCACTGTCTATTTTAATAATGATTAATATCTTGTACAGACATCTCCAAAACTTTAGTTTAGTCCTCTTATGTATATGTCAGTAACATCAAACTAGGTCACTATTGCTTGCTAATATTGACTTGTGCCATATGTTATTGAACCTATCCCAATAATGTATTTTTTTTTTAAATATTTCCTTAGGGTCAGGCCATCTACCTAACATGTCGATGGCATGAGAAATTAACTAATTGAAATCATATATATATATATCAAGGCCTCACTTTATAAGGGACTTGACACTTATCTGGTACACATTTTTTGACTACTACAAATTGATAAAATCTACCCTTTTCTTCTCAAATTACAAATCAGTCACTAGGAGAAGTTATACCCTGAGTCTCAATCATACCAAATCCAAGTCAAATAAAACATTATAAATTATAAAAACCAAATCATTAGGTACATTAATATAGGGAGGGATCATAATTTCATAGTCACACTAGGTAGGATAATTACATGTGTCCTGATTTCTCTCCTCTTATGTGAAGATAATATTTTATCCAAGAAGTAATTGAGCTTATGCTGATAATTTTTGATGCCTAAGTCCTAAATAGGTACAGGCACCACTTGTTGATGAGATGAAGTATATCTGACTTATCTTTCTCATATGTGGAATGATTTTTTTCCCCATAAGTGCTTGATGGTGAATGAAAGTGGTTAACCCTCCTACATTATAATATATCCATGGCCACTTCCTAAGGTGTCATTTTTGATGAAAAATAGTTTGGAGATGTTAGGCATAGCCATAATAGGTGTAGTTCACAATACATGCTTGAGAAATTCTAAGGCTTTTTATGTTAACTTAGACCAATAAATCACATCATTTTTTAACATGGTCATTAACGGATTCATAATTTTACCATAGCCCTAAAAAAACTTTATATAATACATGGTTAAGTTTGATAGGACCTAGGAAGCACAATTGATTACCAAGCAACTAAATGCGGAATTTAACTAGAAGTAAACAGTAACTAGAATTCAGAAATAACACAGAATATGAGAGATAATACCCAATTGTATTAATACTCTTCCAAAAGGAAATACAACAAAGAAGATGTCACAGTCTTCTTCCTTACACTCCTCTAGGGCTCCCACACCTCTAGGGCATAAATAGTAAATCTCTTCAAGAGCTCACTCTCTCAATTATGGTCCCAACAATCAAATCAAACACAGAGTTGTTGTTCACCTCCACCAGTCAATAATAATACTGCCAGTCCACTAGTCAGTAACAATAATGCCAGTCCACCAAGTACTCCACATACTCCAAGTCTGAGTATACACACATACTCCAAGTACACAATGTACTTCAAGTATATCTCACCTGATCTTGTTACCTGTTGTGTTGCTGACGTCCTTGATCTTGCACACCTACAAATCAACTTGGTTTTGCACACTTGCAAACCTAGATCTCGCACACACACACACCTGCAGATCAACTGACCTTACTTACCACATGTAGATCTCTACCTAATCTTGCACACTTGTAGACCAACCTAATCTTACATACCATGAAGAACACTTGTCCTCCAAACTAGCACCCTTGTGGATCTTCTACCAGACCTTGCTCTCCTGTAGATCTACCTGATCATACACACTTGGCACTATGAAACTATGAGGAGCCAAGCTTGCTCTATCTAGCACCTAGGGAATCCTTGCTTTGATCCCTCACTCTTTACAATACATCCCATGAATCTATTATATAGATCTCATGCAAACAATAATTAGATCCACAGCTCCAAGACTAAAATTAGCCTTTTAGATGTAAACAACCGGTTTGTTAACAAAATGTTCATGAACTAACAATTTTGGAACCACACAGGAGACCAACATTGGTCCTTGTTTGGCTGGAGATGACTGACATTGGCTGATCCTGACCGATGTCGATTGCTCTTCTCACTGTATATGACCGACATCGGTTGATTAGACTGACATCGATTTCTCTGCAACTCAGCAACCTCTCAACAACTTCTTCCATGTTTGCATCAGTGAAGCTTTTAGCTCCACAACCTAACAATCTCCCACTTGGAGACAAATAACTGCACCTATACCTATACCTGTACACCATCTAATTTGTTTCCTAGCTTGTATCCCTCTTCAAGCTCAATCTTGAAGACCAACCACCACACACCCTATGGTGCACCAGCTGTCATCTAAGTAACCTGCCATTCTGAAGTGCCTAACCCTGCATAGCATGAATCCCTACTGTTAGTCCCTCTTAGATACCTGAGAACCCATTGAATTGCTCTCTAGTGCTTGCTTCCCAGATTGGCCACAAACCTGCTGACAACTCCCACTGCTGGGGCAATATCAGGGAGTACACATGTACTCAACCTCATCATGTGATTGGGGACCCTATTCTGTGAATTGTCCATCCATAGGTGCGCTTGCCGTACTACATCCTACACTACCTTAACACAATCATCCTGAGACAACATCAACCTGTGATCTTCCCTGTCTCTAGGATTACTCATGCCAAAGAATTTTGTTGCTCCCAAATTCTTCATGACATACCACTGAACCAACTTTACCTTTAGCTCAGCAAATCCCTGTATGTATGCACTTGCAACAAGCACATCATCCACATACAGTAACAAGATAATGTCGTGACCATCATCCAACTTGGTAAAGTAAACACAATGGTTACAATGACATTGACTAAAGCCATGCTTTGTCATACACCCGTCAAACTTGTACCACTATCTTGCAACTTTCTCAAGACCACATATCCTGGCCTTCCATCTCATGTGTCCATTCTCTCTCTTCTTTAACCAAGGAATCCATTTGTCTCTCAGTGCTTTCATATCGGCTGGCAACTCTACCAAATCTCCCATTTGGTTCTCTTCCAAAGAATTCATGCCATGCTCCCACTGTTTCCTGGATCCTACCTGCTCTATAGTGAGCAACAAGTATAAAGAAGGGGTATAAAAAATTTGAGGCTTACTTACACTTTCAGTCCTCCACATGGGTGTTTGAGACTCCTTGATAGCTTGTTATTTGCCCAAAATCTGTTCTGTCAGTGACCGATGTCGATCACCTCCCAGTCTACACCCGATCGACGTCAATTCTTTGTGATTGACCTGATTGCTGACATCAGTTCCCTGACTGATGCCGGTGTTTACTCGATCGACGTTGGTGTCCACCCACCTGACATTACCAACTTTTCCTATTTGCACATGATTGACATCAGTACCTGTCTGATCGACATTAGTTCCTCTTGATCGATGCCGGTAACTATGTTTTCTTGTGAGTGATGACTTTTTACCTATGAGCTCTCTTTAGATCAAAACCCTATCCAAACTTCCCTACTCAGAGTTATCCAGACCCTTTCACTAATCTATGTCCATCATCTCCTTCATAATCACCAAGGCTTTCTAGTTCTTAAGTCTGTCAAACACATCTGACTTCTTCTTAAGAACATGCATCTCCTTCTTACTCATGTGACCAAGCCTATAAAGCCATGTCTTTGTAATAGAAGAAGAATCAATAATATAAGTAGATAGATAAAGGATACCTAATTTCTTACCACCTGCTAATTCAAGTGCATCCACTGTGAGAGTTTCTGTGCATCTCTCATCACCTAACTTTTCTGAAGAAATTAGCCTAATCTTCAAAACTGGGACCTGCATGACATCCTTCAACACCCATGTGTTGGCCATCTGCAATTTCAGTTACACTTCCCCTTTGCCAATACTTTGACAAGGCTCAGCAACCCCTAAATAAATCTTTCCAAAGTCTCCATGGACCTTAACATGGAAAACTACTCTATTTGGGGCTGCATGGAAAGAGGCAACAGAATCTATAAACCAAGATTCTACTTTATCCAAGAAACATACAAGAGCAATTCATGCAACAATACCTGCAACACATGCTTCTTCATTCCCTTTATGATGATCCGCTATCAACCAACAATTTTTCTTTTCTTGCTCTTTCTTTCCATAACACCGTAATTAATCATTTGTGCCTTTAAATTCCTCCATTCTTAGTGTACTTTCTTCTGCCATTGCTATACTCCCACTCAATCAAAAACCCCTGAGAGTGACCTATAATCAAACACAAACCTGCTCCCTGAAACCTTAGCTCTGATACCACTTGATAGGACCTAGGAAGCACAATTGATTACCAAGCAACTAAACACGGAATTTAACCAGAAGTAAACAGTAACTAGAATTCAAAAATAACACAGAATATGAGAGATGATACCCAATTGTATTAATACTCTTCTAGAAGGAAATACAACAAAGAAGATGTCACAGTCTTCTTCCTTACACTCCTCTAGGGCTCCCACACCTCTAGGGCATAAATAGTAAATCTTTTCAAGAGCTCACGCTCTCAATTACGGTCCCAAAAATCAACTCAAACACAGAGTTGTTGTTCACCTCCACCAATCAATACTAATACTGCCAATCCACCAGTCGATAACAATACTACTGATCCACCAAGTACTCCATGTACTCCAAGTCTGAGTATACACACATACTCCAAGTACACAACTTACTCCAAGTAGATCTCACTTGATATTGCTACCTATTGTGTTGCTAACCTCTCTGATCTTGCACACCTGTAAATCAACCTGGTTTTACACACCTACAAACTTAGATCTCGCACACACACACACACACCTACAGATCAACTGACCTTACTTACCACATGAAGATCTCTACCTGATCTTGCACACCTGTAGACCAACCTGATCTTACATACCATGAAGAACACTTGTCCTCCAAACCAGCACCCCTGTGGATCTTCTACCAGACCTTGCTCTCCTACAGATCTACCTGATCATACACACTTGGAACTATGGCACTATGAGGAGCCAAGCTTGCTCTCTCTATCTAGCACCCAAGGAATCCCTGCTTTGATCCCTCACTCTTTACAATACAGCCCATGAATCTATTATATAGATCTCATGCAAACAATAATTAGACATCCAATTACAATAATTAGATTTGTAGCTCCAAGACTAAAATTAGCCTTTTACATGCAAACAACTGGTTTGTTAACAAATTGTTTGTGAACTAACAGTTCTGGAACCGCACAGGAGATTGACGTCGGTCCCTATCTGGCTGGAGATGACCGACATTGACCGATCTTGACTGATGTCAGTTTCTCTTCTCACTGTATATGACCAACGTCAGTTGATCATACTGATATCAGTTTCTCTGCAACTCAGCAACCTCTCAACAACCTCCTCCATGTTTGCATTAGTGAAGCTTTTAGCTCCACAACCTAACAAAGTTTAAAATCCTATGAAGGATCTTGAGTGATTCAAAATTAGGCCAATTTTTCATAACCTCAATTTTTTATAATCCACTTTGACACCTTCCAAAAAGATGATGTGTCAAAAACAATCAATTTAATTTTGGCTAAAGGTACACTTGGATCATTTAGCACATAAGTGGTTATCAAAAATGAGATAGAAGGTATGGTCTGAGTGTATCATATGCTCCTCCAAATTATGACTATAGACAAGGATGTCATCAAATACCACCAAGATGAATTTGCATAGAAATGGATGAAATATATTTTTGATGAAATCCTGAGAGGTTGATGGAGCATTGATAAGGTTAAAAGGCATCATGAGAAACTCATATTGTCCATCATGAGTTCTAAATGTTGTCTTGGGAATATTAGCTTTCTTGATGTGGATATGGTGATATCATGATCCCAAGTTGAGCTTCAAGAATAAGTGAACTCCATGTAATTCATCCAACAACTCATCAATCATTGGAATGGGAAATGCATCCTTGATAGTGAGTTTTTTTAGTGAAAAAAAGGTAATATAGAGGCCCCAAGATCCATATTTTTTAGTACCAATAATATAAAAAAATATTAAGGACTAGTGCAACCCTAATGACTTTAGCTTGAACTAATTCTTGCACCATTTTTTCTATTTAATTCTTCTATATAAATAAGTAGTAGTAAGGGTGAATGTTTTGAGCTACACTACTTCAAATTCACTGAATCACATGATTTTAGGCTGTTTTGGGGTAACCCTTTAGGTTCATAAAGAATAATTGCATTCTTTGAAAAGAGTTTTGATAATGTTGGTGGGTGGTTGGAATTAGAGGGTTCATTAAATTGGATGGCACAAATTTAGGAAACAATCCCATGAGATATATTTTTTAGCAAATTCTCAATTCAATGAGAGTGAGTGATATTTTTAGAGCCTAGTGTGAGGCCTCTTACAATGTGTTACTTTTCATTATCAATTAATTACATCCATAGGTCTGAAAAGTCCCATAGGATAAGGCAAAGTGTCCAAAGCCATTATGCTCCTAAAACTATGTTGTAACCTCCTAGAGGTAGAAAATACAAGTTTGATTTAGAATTATAGTTCCCCATTACAATGGGACACTATAATATTTTTCATCATAAGGTAAGGTTCCTCCATTAGTGATCATGAATAAAAAACTTGAATAATGATAAACATATAAATCAACATATTTGTTTAGTTTAAGATCAATGAAGTTATGGGTACTACTAGAGTCAATGAGAATAGTGAGGCGTTATTTATTAAAATACCACTTATTGTTTCCTTTGCCAACATACCCTATTTTAAAGCTAAAAATAGGGACCCTATTTATTTTGAATTAAATCTTGGTTTATTTGATCTAGAGGACCTCTTTGAAGTTATTTCTATGTGTCTTTACTTGAGCCTTTCCCTAATTGGAATTTGGTTAGATGCTAAGTTACAAATGACCGTTCATGCCTATTTCTAACAATTTTACAATTTGATCAATTCAGTCTAAGATTTCATATATGAAAATCAAAGTCTAACATATAGGTTTCATCCTAACTTTATGAAGTTTTATTCCATGATAAAGTGCTTCAGTTTTCACCCATTTGAATATTGGACCTAGCCCTTTGGTAAGTTCATCTAGATTTTGGGACCTTTTTATGGCTTCTTTTTGGGAGTATAACTCATGATTATGATTTTAATAGTAAATTAGATAAATATTTACAATGATTAATTTGAGACTTAGCTAAATATTAAATAATAATGATTTTATTTATTTATGCATGGATAAAGTTTATTTCCCATTTGTTTTAAATCAATTTGCTATAGACTTTATCCTATGAATGTTTGGGCTTAAATCTTCATTTTATACAAGTGTCTAGTTTCAATTCTTTTATTAATTGATTGCTTCTTGCATAAAGATCACTTGTTAAATACTTGGATTTCTCAAAAATCTATACTTAGTCAATTTTATTATTTTATCATAGGGTTCAAAGATGTCCTTAGCCCCCCTAGATCCTTCCACACATATAAATCATGTTGACACATAACTCTTAAGTCAAAATCCTTTTTGAAAAAAATGTCTAAGTCTTGCCCATGGGCCCATAGATCATGCCATATAGAATGATCCCAATGACTTGGCCTAGTGGAAATTTAGTGGTTAATGTAGAGCTCCTTAACCCTAAAGACCCAATATTGTGCCACTTGGTGCCATCTTGAGAGCTTGATGACCTAGGAATGGATTGACAATGTTAAATCTCTATGCCTTGAAAGGATTACACCATTTGGTGCCATCCTAAGAGCCCAGGGTGATGGTATATTATCGTAGGACCATGTGGACCCATGAGACATCCTTATGAAAGCATAAATATCTTAGGAATATAAAGAAAATCCACATGGTTGTGAATATGATATAAACAAATAATAGAGTATAGCCCTAGGATGTTGATTGACTACCAAGTGGAAAAATTGGGTCTATCAAAGCAAACCAAAAGAATAGATAAGAGAATAGAGAAAGAATAAAAGGAAGGGCCATGTGACAAAAATGACATTAGAAATAACTGGGAATAATATTTATGGCCCATATAACTGTTAACATCATTAAAAATCCCAAGAAGACTCTATGTCAAGTCTAAAAGATGCAATCATAATACAATTAGTTCCTCACCAACTAAAAGGCCCAAAAGTGATATATTTTAGGCTATTAAAGGGGTGAATTGATCCAAGAGGACCTAAAGTGAATTTAGGGATGGATCATTAATTTAATTAGCCACTAAATTAAATATATAAGTCTTTGTATGCATGGTGGAATGATAGTCTCAAGAAAACCCTAATGATAATTTGCAACCAATATTTGAATTAGATTACTAATCACCCCCAAAATTGAATATAAAGTAGTTAGTATGGCTGAGTCATCATATGGTGTGTGCATGGCAAATGGATAAAAAGAGAAAATGAACATAAAAGACAAAGTTTAGCTTTTAATAGGCATGTTCTCTAAACTGTGAATCATGTTCAAGTTGGTGAATTTGTCAAAATCTTAACCACATTTCTCAATAATCTTTGAATGTTTTTAACCACCCTAATAGTGGTCCAAGTGAACTTCATAGACAAATTTGTCTATATAATGGATGTTTTCTATTTGAAAGGGTCAACATTTTAATGTAATCAAACTCTGTCAAAATTATAATAGAATCCTTTTTACTTATTTTGACTCTATCTTTTGCTCATCGAATGTTGTCTGTTATTTCTAGTTTTGAGTCTATGATTATGTAAAAAGAGTGATTTTATGATTATTATAGAGGTATATGTGGAAATTAGATTGTGTTTAAGATAATATAGTTCCTTACTTTAATTTTTAGTCTCTTTTGAATGCTATATGCTTTATGTGTTCTCAATTATAAAGTGTTTCAAAAGATTTGAGTGTAATTTGTTACAAATATTTGAGTATTTTTAGTTGATGAAGGGTTTGTAAGGTAAACATCTAAATCAGTGTCCCTTATAAGCTTTCCCACTGAGTGGATAAATGTTTGTGCAATTACTAAACTAGGTACATAGTGGTATAACTATGACTTAGAATGCTTCAATTCTCAAGCATTAGCATTTTCTTGACTAGAACTTTCTTTTTTACTCTTATTTTCCTCTTTTTATGTTTATTTTAGAATTGAAACACTCTCCCATATTTTATAAATTAGAAAATTCAAGCTCAATAGTAGTCAATAATCAATTTTAATCAGATAATAATAATTCTAAGTGTCATCAGATAGACATTAACCCTCTAGTGGCAATAGTTTATGCTCTTTGAGTAAAATGGATTAAACTGCTTGGTCCTTAGATTGAATTTGGTCCTTGGATTGAATTAGCATCAATCCTAAAATTAACAAGGGGATATCTTTATCCCATGCATTATCCCCTACTCTTTTATCTAGAACACTCAACCTCATGAGTGTTTTCAGATGAGGATTTTTGGGAGAACAACAATTGACACTAGAAGGAGGGCTATAATTTTGTTATTTAGTCCTTGATTGAGCAAAAGAATAATATGAAATGATGAAATTTATTAATAATTCACTAATAATCATTATATGATTTTTAAATTCATTGAATTTTATTTTTTGATTCTACTTCCACTTTCCCTTTCTATTGTAAGCATAAGAGTAGTTGTGATTTAATTATACATGGTAAACTAAGATGGATCCTAGTGTGTGCATTACCTAGTCCTAATCCATCCATGAGAGATTGATAATGTCAAAATTATAGGTCCATATAAGAGCTCAAAATTATAAAGGTATACCTGATCCCTTAGTTACACCTATTGACTCAACCACTCAAACTGCCTAGAATCAAAATATACCCATAAATTTAATAATGGCTTGGCTTACTACGTCTGTTATAAATTTATATGTGATTATTCATGACTTACCTAGGAACCTAGAGAGAAACTTGCCAATATTCACTCATAGTGTAGGAAGAACTACAGAGGAGTACATAACATCATACAAAACAACGCTAAGACTCCTCAATATTGATCATGAAGATGTGGTTTTAAAACTATTCTCCTTCATGATTACATATGTAACATATGATTATTTTCTAAACCTTCCTAAAGACTCCATTAAAAACTAGGACTAGTTTAGTAGTACTTTCTTGGCCCAATTTATAAAATTTATAGATCTAAACATCCTATATTAGTAGTTTACATGCATGAAATAGAATCCCAATAAACCCATTATCAATTTCAATGCCCATTTATAGAAGATGTATAGCTAAGTAACCAATCTTTATAAACTTGAAGCTACGATAGAATTAGAGATGTATAAAAATGCATTGGATGCATGGAATACAATGTTCTTGAGATGAGACCATATGATGGTGACCTTACCTTTGGTATATGCTGAAGCTATCAAGGTTGATAGACAACTCCATCTTCAAGGCCAAATGATGCCTCCCATACCTAATGAATTACCTAGAATGCCAACATTGAGCCTTCTTCTTAATGTAAAATAGAATGTGCATGTGCCTCAATCACTACCTATAATGAATGTGCTTCTAATGAGACATGCTCCTCCAAATCAACACTTGGGTTTTCTTAACCTAATGAACAATGAGATGGTTCTCCAATTTAAAAATGAAATGATGTTATTAGCTACTAATAATACTCAAACCATACCCTAGGAGTATATAAAAAATGAGTAGGATGCCATCTAATGAATGATTGAAAGAATAAGTAATTACTTCCTTAGATTGTAAAAAGAAATGGGAAACTATGGTACTGAGAGTTTAAATAATAACTTCACTTATTAGAGGCAAAAAAATTTACAATTGTCCCCACAACTAGCCAGAGCTTCTCCCAATAAGCTTCCTGAAATCAACATCTACAAAATAAATCTTCCTAACTAGTACCATGTACATAACACGATCCATCATGGAGATCTTGACTATTTTGAATTCTATAGTGCTTACAACATATTCCAAAGGGAAATAAAAGAGTATGATATAGTTTCAAACCAACCTAAATTATCTAGTACTAGTAGGTTACTTAACATAGACATCATGTTGGAAACCATAGAGTTCCCTAGCTATGAGGGTATTGAACTAAGAGAGAGAGCTAGTGAAGTGCATGCTTTGAAACAATTTCAAATAAGTAATTATGCTTAAGAACTGATACTAATAGTATCCAATCACTACCATAACTCCAAATAATGTTGTAAATCCCCTTGATCCTATGGATACAAATGACCCTCTACCTCTAAAGTCTAATGAACCCAAATCTCATGTAGAGTTCCAACCACCTCAAGGCAAAGGTAAATATAATATCATGGAAGATATGGAAAAAACCAAAGCCAACATCACATTACATGAGCTTGATAAAATCACTAAGAAAATTGATATTTTTCTCAAGTCACTAAAAAACCAATCCATCCCAAGTAGAAAATAATTCATACCAATGTGCTTATCCACAAAAAACAAGATTGAAGTACCTCTATTTATCTTAGCTATTAGGTTATTCAAGAAGAACTTGAATAATTGCATGGTAGATTTAAGGGCTTAGATAAACGTGATGCCAATGGGAATTTATGAAAAAATAGGCTTAGTACCTATCAAGTCAGATAAGGTTATGGTCTAGATGGATAAGTCTAATGTCAGAGTAGTAGGTGAATTACTCAATTTACATATGTAATTATAATTAGATCCTAAAATCCAATAATTCTTAGATATATAAGTTGTAAACATCCATGAAGCATATGGAATGCTACTCAATAGAGATTAGTCTAAATATTTGGCATCCATAAAAAAAATAGCGAAAAAAATGTAGCGATTAAAAACGTAGTGTGAAAAATTTAGAGAGGATAAAATATAACAAGTAAAAAATGTAGCGAAGATAAAACATTGCAGGAACAAAACATAGTAAAGGATGCACTCACATAGAAGACACCACAACTTTCAACTAAAGGTCTAAACTCAAGAAATCACATTTTCCTCTATTATTTTGCTTGTAAATTTGGTGCATTACTTTTACACCATGAAATGTTAACTAATATCACTAAAATGAATTAGACAACAAATAAACAATGTGATAATCACTAAAATGTCCTAATTGTTCTCTTCATGACATTTTTTTGACATTACCAATATCACTACATTTTTCCTTGCTATGTTTTATCCTTGTGACATTTTTATCATACTACATTTTTAATGCTACATTTTTGTCTGTGGCGTTATCACATAGAGCCAAATATTTAAAAGGATACATGGCCACTATCTTCTCTCACATTTGGTTACCTTTGAGGGGTGTTGACAACCAAATAAGAGTGGATAGAGAGCCAAGGATGAATCACATGATTAGAGGATATAACATGGTAAATGAGAAATTAAACTTAGTGTATTTTGATTTAGGGATCTACACTTTGGAAAAAAATCTTACTAAATAAAGATTGATATTCACATTGATTTTCCTTGGATATGGTCATTATATGTGGATAGAGACTACTCTAAATAAGGTTTTGGAGCTATAATATTGCTTATTGATCCAAAAGGTAATAAAAATTTATCCACTTATAGGCTATAATTTCTATGTACTAATAACTTAGCAGAATATAAGACAGTAATTCTGGGGCTATAATTTGTATTGAGGCATAAAGCTAAAGAATTGAAAGTATTCAATGATTATGAGCTTGTTGTGAACCAAATTAGAAGTAAATTCCATTATGAATTATCATACCTTATAAATTATAAGCATAGGGATTGTGACCTAATTGAGATGTTCACTACATTCAATGTCATTCCTATCCCTAGGGAATAAAATATTGTTGTTGATTCATTAACATCCTCATTTGCAAATTTATCCTCTTTAAATGATATTGAGTTTCAAGAATTCACTATGAAATTAGTCCCTTGTACCTATATTCTAGATAATGTCATAAATTTTAAAGTCTTTGAAGATGACCAAAAAATTGTTCAATTCTTTAACATTATTAGGGCATTTAAATCCCAAATAATAGATGAAGAGGAAAAATATAATCATAGAAATGAACTTGACAAAGACAAGATTCTCAATATCTAAGGGAATCAAATTCCAAAGGGGATAATCATTATAGATAAGGTATTTGACACATTATAACCTACACCCCAATTAAGAAACCCAAATTTACAATAAGAAGTGTCAAACCATTATCTTTGATTCTTTGGAAAGACCCCAAACTATCAACATAGAACCTGATTGGACGGATGTAGAAATTGAGTAGCTTTGAAAGTTACTATTGAGTTATAAAGATGTAATTTCTTGGGAATAATAAGACCTCAAATTATTAGATGCAAATGTGATCACTCATACTATCCTCCTTAAGGTAGAATAAAGACTATTTTAGAAGAAGTAGAGACCTGTGAATCCAATCCTTGAACCCTTAATACATAAATAAGTTCACAAGCTCCCTTATGTTGAATAATATTCTTAGTTCACTATTACACTTGGGTGGAAAAATTAGTAATTTTTTAGAATAAAAATGGTGAAATTAGACTATGCATATACTTTTTAAATCTGAATAAAGCGTCAGATAAGGATAATTATCCATTGCCTTCCCTTGATGAAGTGATTCAGATGGTTAATGGATCCTACATGATGTCCTTCTTGGATAAATTCTTAGGATATAACTAGGTTTAAGTAAATTTAAAAAATCAAACTAAAACTACATTTACAATGAAATGAGGAACATTTGCCTACAAGAGAGTGCCATTTGGATTGATCAATGCTAGAGTGACATTCTAAAGAGCAATGGATTTCAAATTTAAAGGTATAATTGGTAAGTACATAGTAATTTATATGGGTGATTTAACTATATTTTTGAAATATATATCAATTCACATCTGCTATTTACATAAAGTATTCAAAATATGTAGAAGTTATTTCATTTCCCTAAACCTTGAAAGTAAACTTCTTAGTCATATCATCATGAAAGAAGACATTTTTATTAATTATGAAAGAGTTGATGTGATTTATAAATTGCATCAACCTAATAGTAAAAAAGAGATAAAACATTTCTTTGGTAAAATAAATTTTGTTCGCAAGTTAATTTTTGGATTTGATGAAATTGTGAAGCCTCTAAATGCTATGTTGAAACATGATGCTAAAATAGAGTGGAATGTTGAGCCAAACAAAGCATTTCAAGACATAAAGGATACCATCATAGAAGCATCAGTGCTAATCAATTTATATTATGGTAGAGACTTATATATTTATCCTTTTTCCTCTAAAAAACCATTGTTTCCTACCTCACACAGATTCGAGGGAGAAGAACACCTCATTGATTTCATGAGCACAAATTTGAAGGATGCATAACTAAAATACTCTACTTTGGATAAACATGCATATACTTTGGTCAAAGTTGTGAAAAAATTTAGGTACTATATTCTTAGTAATAAAGTGCATGCAATTATTTTAGACCCAACTATAAAGCAAATGTTCATCGAGAATGAGCTATGGGAGTGTAGAGGTAGATGGATGACTACGCTGAAAGAGCAAGAATTAGAGGTAAATCCTATCAAGTTGGTAAAAGGACAAAGTCTTACTTAGCTGATAACTAAGATAGATTCAAGGATCATTGTGCATAAATTCTACCAAGAACAAATGCTATAGTAGAATTGGTACACCCCAATTATCCATTACCTTCTATATGGGAGCCCACATCTTATAATTAATCAAATGTAGAAGAGATATCTCAGACTGAAAGTGGTGTAATATAAGCTAAAGAAAGAAGTTATCTTTAGGAAAAATCATGAAGGCATCTATATTAGATGTCTATTAAAGGCCTAAGCCAAGGAAGTAATGGAAATTTTCCATTCGAAGTTAGGCATTGGTCATCTTACAACAAATGCAATGGCACACCAAATAATTTAGTAGGATATTATTGGCCAATCATATTCAAGGATGTCCATGCACATGTTAGAATGTGATATCAATGCCAGACCTTTGCCAAAATGGAAATCTACCCTACAATTCCATTTAATCAAATCATAGATGGGATGCCATTTTACCAATGGGAGCTATATTTCATAGGTGTCATTAATCCCAACTACTTAAAAGACTACAAGGTTTTTATTACTACTACAGGCTATTACACAAGATGGATAGAAGCAATGGTGACCAAGAATAAATCTATAAATGAGGTGATCAAATTCATGGAAAGCAATATGATCACTCAGTTTAGGAGTCTCATCTCATTGTTATATGATAATGGTCCTACATTTCAATCCAAACAATGCTAAAGCTTCCCACCTACAAGTTTATGTAGCAGTACATGGAACATAATGAAAAGATAAATTAAAGGCTTTTAGACATTATACAATTAGAAGAGGATATAGATCAAGCCCTATTGAATTTTAGTAATTATCAAAGCATTGTCAAGTGATGGTTTGAAAAGAAGGCCAAGGTTAAGTTCTTTAGGATTTTAGACCTAATGCTACTATGGGATAAATCCCATGAGAAGAAGGGTAAACATTCCAAGTTTGACCCACTTTGTATTGGAACATATCAAATAGATGAGTTATTGGGGTAGAATTATTTTCACCTTAAAGATATAAAAGGGAGTGATCTTCCATTATCAGTGGATGGGTAGTTCCTAAAGCACTACTTCTTGGATACCCCTTCCTCTTCATCTTGAGAATAAACTCCATGGATGGGTCTGGTAATGTATAATGTACATAATAGTTCAATATCTTACTTTATTATTTCACTTTCTTAGATAGTTTGTTATTTTATAGTTTAGGATTAGAGTAGTTTCCAATCAGTTTTGTGTTTTTTATTACTCTTGGTTCTTTGATTTGTCCCTTTTGGTGTATTTTGTGCATAATCCTATTCCATGACCATAGTTTGTCTTAGCCTCTCCTTGCTAAAGAATGGATGTGTTATTCAATAAATACAAATCTTCCAAGCTAAGTGTAGTCATATAAAATGTTAAAATTGGTAGTTTGAATGTGGTTTGTGACAACCTATCCATATCTCCTTTTTGCCTATTCTTGTGACCCTTATAGAGATATTTTTGCTCATTATCAATCATCCAAAACCTTCTGAACGGTTAATCCACCTCAACCAGACTATATTTCCTAGGCCAATCCTATTCTCCCAGGTCTTGAACCTATAGGATAGGAGTGCCATACTTGGAGTATAGCATTGGACCCTAGGGTGTCCCAATTTTTATGCTCTTATCCATTTTCACTTTGAGCCCCAATGATCATTTTCATCTAATGCCTATCCTTCATTATGTCATCCTAGCACAAATACCTAACACATGACCAATGGTTCCTTATAAAATCCTATCCAAAGCTCATTTACAAAGGAGGTGAGAAAAATTATAAAGCAAGCAAGAATAAAAACAAATCATTAATACAAACTTCCCTATTCTCTGCATACAATCACCCAACACAGCTACAAACATACTCAAAGTCTCACACTATTCCTTAACCACCTCAAGCAATCTCAATTTGGAATTTTTGCATCTACATCACACTATTTTACAAATCACATTAAGTGGAATAACTACATATGGATTGATCCTTTTTCAAAGTATTGGTATATAGGCAGAATGCCCACACAAGGGGTGTGGATTACACATTCAGTGCATCTTACACACTAACCCCCCTTTCCCAAGTGATATAAACATTGTTTTATCAATAATGATGGAGGGTTAGGTTTTTAAAGATTAAATTAGCTATAAAAAAATTTCCATCAACAATCAACACTCAATATTTCATAGGTAAGCTCATATAGGAATAATGCAAAAACCTAGAAAGTTTAGAGTTTCTATGACCAGTTTGGACAATACCAACAGGAGTGGACAATAGTGCTAGAGACTAAAGTGTATTGTTTTTAGTACTCCTATCCTTTCATTGAATGAAATATAGATTTATATTCATGACACTATCCTAGTCTTGCACAACCAATTTCAACCTTTGCATCATTTGTCTCAGTCTAATTTTAAGCTATCATATTTCTCCTTATTTATTGCTATTTTGAGAAAGGTAAAAGAAGACAAATAAATTATACAAATCATGACTATATTTATTACAATATTCTTTACTAATTTATTAATCTAAACCCTTAACTAAAATAGGAATAAAACTCCATTATTCATAATAAGTTAAATCATTTGGTGAACTCAACTTACTTCATTTGCACATAAAAACCCTTGAAACCCTAGGGAAAATTCCTTCCTAATTTTATCAATATTATTATATTTTTCCTTCATATATAAATAAGAATTTCACATTTATTTTTTAAAATTTACCATAGTAATTTTTAAAATTATTTCTTTCAAACCCTAGTTGCCTATACTAGGTCTTGGTATTTTCAAACCCTAGCCTAGGGTTTTGAAATTAAAGTTCTAAATTTTGCACATTGGATTGAATATTGTAATTTTATTAATCATGATTTACTTATGCAAATTTTTCTATTTTATCTTGTATGATTGTTTCCTTTCATTTCACATGAATTCAAAAATGACATAAATACATATGTACATGCTATTTTAAGACCAATTCAAATATATCTCATATTTCATTACTTATTTAACATGATATCTATATATTATTTGTAATTTAATTAAGAATAAAGTCCTTACATACTTAGAGGATCCATTACATAAGCTAAAAACCACCTATCAAGTTTCAATGTCATATCTTATGTACAAGAAAGAATTTCTTTCTCCTCTCCCCCAAGAGGGTGATAGCTACTTTCCCTCTAACTAGATCCATGTTATCACCTCTCCAAAAGGTAAGGCAGCCTATACTATTATTCTTAATGAATATATTCATCCTATAGCTTCTTCAAACCCTATTCAACATATGTGCTTACATGTTCAATCGGAAGCAACTAGCATTCCAACTTGTGAGATTCTAAGGGATAAAATCACCAGTATGATTAAGTTAATTTTAGATTTAAAAATTAAAAATTATCTATTACATGAAAATATTACAACATTGAAAAATTAGATTATAATATAAACTCCTTAAAGGCACCCTCGTGTCAATCATGTATATGCACCTTCACCTAGTTAATTGGTTGCAAGGAATGCCACATATCAAAATAATAAATCACAACAAAGTAAATATACAACTAATGATTCAAAAATCATTCAAAGATCAAATGAGATTTCAAGTGAGGTACTAAGGGAAATGATTAAATCTAAGTTGATCAAACTACCTCCTCTACATCCAATGAGAAGATCCAGATATTATTGTGCATATCATAGAATGCATGTGCATCACATAGATTCATGTTTGGTATTGAAAAAGCATATACAATAGATAATTGATAATAAGGACCCTATACGAGGTAAATCCATCAAGCAATCCACAATGACACATGAACACATTCACAAAGGGTCAAATTTAGAAATAATATAAAAGTGGTTACCAAAGCATAACTCAGTACAACAAAAGGATCAAAAAGCAAAATTAGAGCAATAAACAATACCATAAGCACATGTAAATAATGAAAAATATGCAAATATACCTCTCAAGGTCAAAAATATCTACAACAGTTTGATTATCAAGGTCAAGGGTTGGGCAAGCATGCTCAAGGCATCACTACTCCTATTCTAGAAAATGATAATGTTTGTCATCAAGGTTTGGGATTTATTAAGCATCCTAAGGTAAATCATTCATAGATACAACTTATCAAATGAAAATATCTAGATACAACAACAGTTAACACTAGCATTCCATTGGTTCAAAATCAAGATGATAATGATGAACGAAACAATACAGGTTATTATGATTTCTAAGATACTGATAATGAATCTAAATATTTAGAATCATATTCATAGCCATTCCCTCATACTTCACAATCATGCACAATTATTTTGTTTTATATAAGACACCATGACATGGAGTCTCTTCTAAGACTCATTGATTAGTATTGTTTCTTCTTAGTCTTTCTTGTACATAGTTTCTTTCTACTTACTTGTACATAATTTCTCAGGTTACTTGTACATAGTATCTTTTTGCTTACTTTTACATAAAAATATTTCAAAATGCCAAAAACAATACAATATTTAAAAATACAAAAACATTCAAATAACTCAAAAACACCAAAAACATTTCAACTGTATGCATTATTCATGCTTTACATTTCTACTACCATGCTAGACTTACATTTTGATGCTATTGTTTATCGACTTATCTACATTACCATGCTTCACTTGATCTTATTTGAGTGTGTGCAATAACATCCATATCCTTGATTACTTCACTCTACCCATTAAGGGGGCATCTTACTTCTACATTTGAAACATACATCGACATATCTACCCATTAGAGGAATATTCTACATGACTACACCATTTAGGTTATGTCATTCCTACACCACACACTCTAGTTATGATGATGATGTACATTACTTACTAGCTTACACATAATATTCTATTGACACTCACTAGTATAAAAAACTTACATATTTCTTAGCATCTACCCAGTCTTGTAATAAATGTTTTGCATACTTTTACTTCTTGGTTTGATTAGTTAGATGCAATAGTATTTATAGTATTTTCATGCCTTCATTTATTGATTTGAGTATCTAGATTTGATTGTATTTCTTAGTTCCTATTTTATCTCTTATGTGTGCCTTAGGTCATTTTCCAATGTCCTTTGCTTGTACTCTTCTATGTTCTTGTGGCCCTCATGCCAACCTTGCTTGTTTACAATTGTATGTGTATGTGGCTTTTGAACATGCCTTGTATGCTTGATTTTTTAGTTTGAGTGACATGTGCCCATGTCCCTTGTTTGCTTATCCCCTTGGCCTCTTTTGAATAATTCTTACTTCTTGCCTTGTGTGTTTGTTTGCTTCTCAATTGTTTGCAATACCATGATCCACATCATGTATTATCTTACTTTCTTAGATGCCATGATGGACATCATGCTCCATCCTTCTTTGAAAAATAATACCTAACAACTAGCCAAATTTACACTTTTATTTTAGTATATTACACATGTTATTACATTATTACATTTATCTAGGCATACCTGTATTGATATAATAATCTACAATACAAATTATGTTATATCTTGAGACATCTTTTGGATTATTATTGCTATATATAATGTATTTCATAGCATAACACACTTTTATGGATTTTTATTCTGAGGGTAATCATTGAAAGGTCTTCATTACTACCCTCAAAAGAGGGGGCAATAAACAAGGGTTTTGTCACAAAGATCAGAGCCTTATACTGATCAAAAATCAATTTTCAAAACATTCAGAACCCAAAATAGGTAGAACAAACAAGAAAAATAGTGATGAATATAAAAAATAATCAAAAGTAGAAAAGGATAAGAGCATTGAAAGTGGACTACAATGTTGGATAGTAAAGTGTCCTATTTTTGGTGCTCCTATCCAAATAAATAGAAAGGTAAGATCAATTACAATTTTGTTAGCTATAGTTCAATTTAGATTCAATAGTTCCAGAATAGTTTTACTTAGATTATCTAGATATAGAGGGCATCATGCATGGCATGATGGCTCTCACTTTTAGTTTTAGATTGGGTAGTTTGTATAACTTCCAAATCAAAATCCATGTTATAGACACCAGTGATTAGGGGCAATGTGCATGGCACATTTGCCTTCTTTTATTTCCATGTTTAGTGCATTACTTAGGTATTCTTAGTAGTTGCATACCTTATTCCATCTGTAAGTGGTTGTCATCATTTTAGAGTTGGCTTTCATATAATCCTAGTTTTCAACTTTGAAGTCACTTTCATATAAGCCTAATCTTGACCTTTTGAAGTGGATAAGATTACCCTAGTTCTTAGTACACATTCGGCTATCCATGTCACATTATTAGATTACAAAACACTTATGAGCTTCAGGAGCCATCTCATATGACACACATTCATACCGATATTAGTTCATAATTCACTAAATAGTGGGTAACAATCGGGTTAAAGGTCTAGCTATCTTTTGTATTCTTAAGCCACTTATTCAGAGGGATTGAACATATAGTCTAAACATTGATTAACACATGCATTATCACATAGCTTCACTTAGTGGGCAATGATGGATCTAAAGGGCTAGCCTTTATTTTCTTGATCCACTCTCAAGAAATTGAGTTCTTAGCTCCATTAATAATATTACTCTTGGTACAACACATACCTAACATCACTCAACATCACAACAGGTTTTGTATAGGTTTGCATAATTGATGAGGCATATTCATTCCTTTCTTTTCCTCTCTCTTTACCCAAATTTTGAATGTTATTATTTTATACATAGAGTATCTAATAATAACTAATCTACTCCTTGTTTTCCTTTACAAATTTATACTTCATGATGTTCTCTCTATGTACACTCATCATCACACATCTTCACGGGCTTCACCCTTATAGGTAAGTTTATGTACGCTTTATATTTTTCCTTTATCCTAGTATTTCATTTTGTTACATCACTAAAATAAAGATCAGGGGGGGAATTTAGTCATATAAAATGTTAAAATTGGGAGTTTGAGTGTAGTTTGTGACACCCTATCCATAACTCCCTTTTTTATGCTCTTGTGACACTTATAGACATCTTTTTACTCACTATTGGTCATCTAAAACCTTCTAAATGATGATTCCACCTCATCTATACTATATTTCCTAGGCCAATCCTATTCCCATAGGTCTTGAGCCTATAAGATAGGAGTGGCATACTTGGACATTGTCAGGTTGTGGAGCTAAAAGCTTCACTGATGCAAACAGGGGAGGAGGTTATTGAGGGTTGCTGAGTTGCAGAGAAGCTGGGGTCGGTCTGATCAGCCGACGTCGGCAGGATAGCAAGGAGAAGCAACCGACGTCGGTCAAGGATCGGCCGACGTCGGTCACCTCCAGGCAGACAGGGACCGACGTCGGTCACCTGTGTAGTTCAACTGCGAGCTTATTATGGGCAGTTGGTTGTCAAACCAAGTGTTTGCATGCTTAGTGCTAATTATAGACTAAGAGCTGCGGATCTAATTATTGTACTGAGTGTCTAATTATTGTTTGATGAGATCTATATAATAGACTCATGGTTGTATTGGAAACTTGGGCTAGTTTGAGTTGAGCAAAGTTTGCTTCTTCTGTGTGTGAGGTGAGCAAGGGTGTTCCTCCTAGTTCCACAGCAGTACCAGGTGTGTTGGTGCTGGATTGGAGAGTCAGTTGGATTCTTCATGGATGTATGATCTTGGTCATCAGGTGAGCATCGATTATAGGAGATCTACATGGTAAGTAAGATCGTTGATCTGCAGGTGTGTGTGTGTGTGTGTGCAAGGTCAAGGTTCACAGGTGTGCAAAACCACTTATTGATCTGTAGGTTGGAGATCAGATAGGACAACAACACAATAGGGAGCAGTATCAGGCAGGATCTACTTGGAGTACGGTGTGTACTCATTGGTATGTACGTGGAGTACATGGAGAGCTAAGAGGAAGGCAAGGCAGTTCCTTCCATAAGTATTGTTTGTTGAATTGCAGGTTGTTGCAGGTTCATGGGAGATCTACTTGAAGTACTTTGAGTACTTGTGGAGTGCGTGGAGCACTTGTGGAGTGCATGGAGCATAGGTGTAAGATGAACACCAACTCTATGTTTGAGTTGGGTGTTGGGACCTAGTAGAGAGAGCTTTGAGGAAAGAATTACTGTTCACTTGAGGTGTGGAAAACCTCTGAAGAGGTGGTGGAGAAGAAGTGGCATCTTCTTTATTGTATTCTTTTCTGTAAGAGTTATTAATACAAGTTGTGTATTGTCTCTCATATTCTGTGTTATTCTAAATTCTAGTTACTTGTTGATTCTGGTTATTTCTGCATATTAAGTTGCTTGAAGTTGGTAATCAATTGTGTGCTTCAAGAGTTGGGTTCTTATTTCCCCAACAAGTGGTATCAGAGCATGTTTATTGTTCTAGGTGCCCAACAAGTGGTATCAGAGCTAAGGTTGCAGGAAGCAAGTTTTGTGTTTTGGTTACAGGGCACTCTCAGGGGTTTTTGATTGAGTGGGAGTAGAGCAACGGCAGATCAAAGTAAGCTAAGGATGGAGGAGTTGAAAAGCACAGATGGTTACTTAAGGTCCCATGGAAAGAAAGAGCAGGTAAAAGAAGATTGTTGGTTGGTAGCAGATCAGCATGAAGAAACTGAAGATATAGATGTAGCAGGTGTTGTTGCACAGGATGTGTTTGCAAGTTTCTTGGATAAAGTTAAATCTTGGATAAAAGATTCGGTTGCCTCTTTCCATGCAGCCCCAAGTAGAGGAGCTGGTGAGCCTTGCCAAAGAATTGGCAAAGGGGAAATGAAGCTGAAATTGCAGGCGGCCAACACACAGGTGTTGATGAAGGTCATGCAGGTCCCAGGTTTGGAGATATGGCTAATTTCTTCAGAAAGATTGGGTGACGAGAGATGCACAAGAACTCTCACAGCGGGTGCACTTGAATTAGCTGGTGGTAAGAAAACAAGTACTCTTTATCTACTTGTTTATATTACTGATTCTTCTTCTGTAGCGGAGACGTGGCTTCATAGGCTTGGTCACATGAGCAGGAAGGAGATGCATGTTCTTAAGCGGAAGACAGATGTATTTGACAAGCTTAAGAAGTGGAAAGCCTTAGTGTTCTTGGAGGAGATGGCGGACATAAATCAATGGATGGTGTTGGATACTTCTGAGCAGAGCAGTTTGGACATGGGTTTTGATTCAAAGGAGCTTGTGGGTAAAAAGTCATCACTCACAGGCAAACACAGATATCGATGTCGGTCAGGAGGAACCGGCATTGAACAGACAGGTGCCGATGTCGGTCATGTGCAGACCGAAGCCGGCAGTGTCAGGTAGAGTAAGACTGACGTCGGTTAGGAAACCGACGTCGGCAGTAGGTAAGACTGATGTCGGTCAAGAGGACCGACGTCGGCAGCAGGGACACCAGCGTTGGGAGGTTGGTATTCAGGGACAGACGCATGAAAACTGATGTCGGTTGGATGCAGACTGTGGGGTGGCTGAGGTCGGTCACTGTAACGAATTTTGGGTGGACAGCTTGTTGTCAAAGAGTCTCAAACACCCATATGGAGGACTGAAGATGTAAGTAGGCCCTCAAATTCATGTTCCTCTTCTTCATACTTGTTGTTGATTGTAGAGTAGGAAGGATCCAGGAAACAGGTGGGAGCATGGCAGGATATGATGCAGAAGCAAGCGAGAGATTTGGTAGGTTTGCCAGCTGGATGAAAGCACAGAGATGAATGGATTCCTTAGTAGAAGAATAGAGAGAATGAATATGTGAGATAGAAGACCAGGTATATGGTCTTGAGGATCTACAGGACAGTGGTACAGGTTTTGACAGGTGGATGACAGAGCATGACTCTAGTCAATGTCAGGGTTACTACTGTGATTTGACTTTCCAGGGGGATGATGATTGCAACATCATTCTGTTGCTGTATGTGGATAGTATGCTAGCTAGCAGGGGTGTACATATAGGGTTTTGCTGAGCTAAGGGTAAGATTAGTTTAGTGACATGTCAGGAGGAGTTTGGAGCAACGGAATTCTTTGACATGGGAGGCATGGAGATCACAGGTAGATTTTGTCTCCAGTGGGAGCTGATGTGAATCAGGTGTTGGCGAGGTTCAGGATGGAGATTCAGAGCACACTAAGGGCTGGATAGGTATAGTGTCCGAAATCACATGAGGTCTGATATAGACCTGAGTATTCCCATGCAGTGGGAGCTGTCAGAGAGTTAGGAGCCAATTCGGGGAAGTGAGTTCTTAGGGAGCTGAGAGGGACCAGCAGCAGGGATTCATGCTATGCAGAGTCAGGACTTCACTACATGGGTTTGTAGGTTCGGATGTGGCAGGGTACTCGGATGACAAGAGGTACACCACGGGATGTGTGGTGGGTTGTCTTCAGGTGGGAGCTTGAAGAGGGATACAAACCAAGAAATAAATTAGACAGAGTACAGGTACAGGTACAGTGCAACTATTTCTCTCCAAGTGGGAGATTGTCAGGTTGTGGAGCTAAAAGCTTCACTGATGCAAACAAGGGAGGAGGTTGCTGAGGGTTGCTGAGTTGCAGAGAAGCTGGGGTCGGTCTGATCAGTTGACATTGGCAGGATAGCAAGGAGAAGCAACTGACGTCGGTCAGGGATCGGCTGACGTCGGTCACCTCCAGGCAGACAGGGACCGACATTGGTCACCTGTGTAGTTCAACTGCGAGCTTATTATGGGCAGTTGGTTGTCGAACCAAGTGTTTGCATGCTTAGTGCTAATTATAGACTAAGAGCTGCAGATCTAATTATTGTACTGAGTGTCTAATTATTTTTTGATGAGATCTATATAATAGACTCATGGTTGTATTGGAAACTTGGGCTAGTTTGAGTTGAGCAAAGTTTGCTTCTTCTGTGTGTGAGATGAGCAAGGGTGTTCCTCCTAGTTCCACAACAGTACCAGGTGTGTTGGTGCTGGATTGGAGAGTCAGCTAGATTCTTCATGGATGTATGATCTTGGTCATCAGGTGAGCATGGCTTATAGGAGATCTACATGGTAAGTAAGATCGTTGATCTGCAGGTGTGTGTGTGTGTGCAAGGTTAAGGTTCACAGGTGTGCAGAACCACTTATTGATCTGTAGGTTGGAGATCAGATAGGACAACAACACAACAGGGAGCAGTATCAGGCAGGATCTACTTGGAGTATGGTGTGTACTCATTGGTATGTACGTGGAGTACATGGAGAGCTAAGAGGAAGGCAAGGCAGTTCCTTTCATAAGTATGGTTTGTTGAATTGCAGGTTGTTGCAGGTTCATGGGAGATCTACTTGAAGTACTTTGAGTACTTGTGGAGTGTGTGGAGCACTTGTGGAGTGCGTGGAGCACAGGTGTAAGGTGAACACCAACTCTGTGTTTGAGTTGGGTGTTGGGACCTAGTAGAGAGAGCTTTGAGGAAAGAATTACTGTTCACTTGAGGTGTGGAAAACCTCTGAAGAGGTGGTGGAGAAGAAGTGGCATCTTCTTTATTGTATTCTTTTCTATAAGAGTTATTAATACAAGTTGTGTATTGTCTCTCATATTCTGTGTTATTCTGAATTCTAGTTACTTGTTGATTCTGGTTATTTTCGCATATTAAGTTGCTTGAAGTTGGTAATCAATTGTGTGCTTCCAGAGTTGGGTTCTTATTTCCCCAACAAGTGGTATCAGAGCATGTTTATTATTCTAGGTGCCCAACAAGTGGTATCAGAGCTAAGGTTGCAGGAAGCAGGTTTTGTGTTTTGGTTACAGGGCACTCTCAGGGGTTTCTGATTGAGTGGGAGTAGAGCAACGGTAGATCAAAGTAAGCTAAGGATGGAGGAGTTGAAAAGCACAGATGGTTACTTAAGGTCCCATGGAAAGAAAGAGCAGGTAAAAGAAGATTGTTGGTTGGTAGCAGATCAGCATGAAGAAATTGAAGATACAGATGTAGCAGGTGTTGTTGCACAGGATGTGTTTGTAGGTTTCTTGGATAAAGTTGAATCTTGGATAAAAGATTCAGTTGCCTCTTTCCATGCAGCCCCAGGTAGAGGAGCTGGTGAGCCTTGCCAAAGAATTGGCAAAGGGGAAGTGAAGCTGAAATTGCAGGCGGCCAACACACAGGTGTTGATGAAGGTCATGCAGGTCCTAGGTTTGGAGATATGGCTAATTTCTTCAGAAAGATTGGGTGACGAGAGATGCACAAGAACTCTCACAACGGGTGCACTTGAATTAGTTGGTGGTAAGAAAACAAGTACTCTTTATCTACTTGTTTATATTACTGATTCTTCTTCTGTAGCAGAGACGTGGCTTCGTAGGCTTGGTCACATGAGCAGGAAGGAGATGCATGCTCTTAAGTGGAAGACAGATGTATTTGACAAGCTTAAGAACTGGAAAGCCTTGGTGTTCTTGGAGGAGATGGCAGACAGAAATCAGTGGATGGTGCTGGATACTTCTGAGCAGAGCAGTTTGGACATGGGTTTTGATTCAAAGGAGCTCGCGAGTAAAAAGTCATCACTCATAGGCAAACACAGATACCGATGTCGATCAAGAAGAACTGGCGTCGAACAGACAGGTGCCGATGTCGGTCATGTGCAGACCGAAGCCGGAAGTGTTGGGCAGAGTAAGACCAACGTCGGTCAGGAAACTGACGTCGGCAGTAGGTAAGACTGATGTCGGTCAGGAGGACCGATGTCGGCAGCAGGGACACCAGCGCTGGTAGGTTGGTAGTCAGGGACAGACGCATGGAAACTGACGTCGGTCGGATGCAGACTGTGGGGTGGCCGAGGTCGGTCACTGTAACGAATTTTGGGTGGACAGCTTGTTGTCAAGGAGTCTCAAACACCCATACGGAGGACTGAAGATGTAAGTAGGCCCTCAAATTTGTGTTCCTCTTCTTCATACTTGTTGCTGATTGTAGAGCAGGAAGGATCCAGGAAACAGGTGGGAGCATGGCAGGATATTATGCAGAACCAAGCGAGAGATTTGGTAGGTTTGCCAACTGGATGAAAGCACAGAGACGAATGGATTCCTTAGTAGAAGAATAGAGAGAACAGATATGTGAGACAAAAGACCAGGTATATGGTCTTGAGGAGCTGCAGGACAGTGGTACAGGTTTTGACAGGTGGATGACAGAGCATGACTCTAGTCAATGTCAGGGTTACTACTGTGGTTTGACTTACCAGGGGGATGATGATTGCAACATCATTCTGTTGCTGTATGTGGATAGTATGCTAGCTAGCAGGGGTGTACATACAGGGTTTTGCTGAGCTAAGGGTAAGATTAGTTTAGTGACATGTCAAGAGGAGTTTGGAGCAGTGGAATTCTTTGACATGGGAGGCATGGAGATCACAGGTAGATTTTGTCTCCAGTGGGAGCTAATGTGAATCAGGTGTTGGCGAGGTTCAGGATGGAGATCCAGAGCACACTAAGGGCTGGATAGGTACAGTGTCCGAAATCACATGAGGTCTGGTATAAACCTGAGTATTCCCATGCAGTGGGAGCTGCCAGAGAGTTAGGAGCCAATTCGGGGAAGTGAGTTCTCAGGGCGCTGAGAGGGACCAGCAGCAGGGATTCATGCTATGCAGAGTCAGGACTTCACTACATGGGTTTGTAGGTTTGGATGTGGCAGGGTACTCGGATGATAGGAGGTACACCACGGGATGTGTGGTGGGTTGTCTTCAGGTGGGAGCTTGAAGAGGGATACAAACCAAGAAATAGATTAGATGGAGTATAGGTATAGGTACAGTGCAGCTATTTATCTCCAAGTGGGAGATTGTCAGGTTGTGGAGCTAAAAGCTTCACTGATGCAAACAAGGGAGGAGGTTGCTGAGGGTTACTGAGTTGCAGAGAAGCTGGGGTCAGTCTGATCAACCGACGTTGGTAGGATAGCAAGGAGAAGCAACTGACGTCGGTCAGGGATCGGCCGACGTCGGTAACCTCCAGGCAGACAGGGACCGACGTCGGTCACCTGTGTAGTTCAACTGCGAGCTTATTACGGGCAGTTGGTTGTCGAACCAAGTGTTTGCATGCTTAGTGCTAATTATAGACTAAGAGCTGCGGATCTAATTATTGTACTGAGTGTCTAATTATTGTTTGATGAGATCTATATAATAGACTCATGGTTGTATTGGAAACTTGGGCTAGTTTGAGTTGAGCAAAGTTTGCTTCTTCTGTGTGTGAGGTGAGCAAGGGTGTTCCTCCTAGTTCCACAGCAGTACCAAGTGTGTTGGTGCTGGATTGGAGAGTCAGTTGGATTCTTCATGGATGTATGATCTTGGTCATCAGGTGAGCATGGCTTATAGGAGATCTACATGGTAAGTAAGATCATTGATCTGTAGGTGTGTGTGTGTGTGCAAGGTCAAGGTTCACAGGTGTGCAAAACCACTTATTGATCTGTAGGTTGGAGATCAGATAGGACAGCAACACAATAGGGAGCAGTATCAGGCAGGATCTACTTGGAGTACGGTGTGTACTCATTGGTATGTACATGGAGTACATGGAGAGCTAAGAGGAAGGCAAGGCAGTTCTTTCCATAAGTATGGTCTGTTGAATTGCAGGTTGTTGCAGGTTCATGGGAGATCTACTTGAAGTACTTTGAGTACTTGTGGAGTGCGTGGAGCACTTGTGGATTGCGTGGAGCACAGGTGTAAGGTGAACACCAACTCTGTGTTTGAGTTGGGTGTTGGGACGTAGTAGAGAGAGCTTTGAGGAAAGAATTACTGTTCACTTGAGGTGTGGAAAACCTCTGAAGAGGTGGTGGAGAAGAAGTGGCATCTTCTTTATTGTATTCTTTTCTGTAAGAGTTATTAATACAAGTTGTGTATTGTCTCTCATATTCTGTGTTATTCTGAATTCTAGTTACTTGTTGATTCTGGTTATTTCCGCATATTAAGTTGCTTGAAGTTGGTAATCAATTGTGTGCTTCCAGAGTTGGGTTCTTATTTCCCCAACAAGTGGTATCAGAGCATGTTTGTTGTTTTAGGTGCCCAACAAGTGGTATCAGAGCATGTTTGTTGTTCTAGGTGCCCAACAGACTATAGCATCGAACCTTAGAGTGCCCTATTTTCGATGCTCTTATCCATTTGCAACTTGAGCCCCAATGGTCATTTAAATCTAAACCCTATCCTTCATTATGTCAGCCTAGCATGAATACATCTAATCCATGACTAATGTTTCCTTATAAAATCCTATCAAAAGCTCATTTACAAAGGAGGTGACAAAACTTACAAAGTAATCAAGAATGCAAACAAATAACTATGTCAAACTTCCCTATTCTCTACATACAATCACCCAACACAACTACAAACATACTCAAGCCCTCACACCAATCCCTAGCCACCTCAATCATTCTTAATTTGGAAATTTTTCATCTACATCATACTATTTCACAAAGCACATTAGGTGGGAGAACTATGTATGGCTTGATCCCTCTTCAAAGTATTGATATGTAGGCAATGTGCCCACACAAGGGGTGTGGATTACACATTAATTGTATCTTACATACTAAACCCCCTTTCCCAAGTGATTCAAACATTGTTTTATCAATCATAATGGAGGGTTAAGGTTTTGAATATTAAATCAGTTATACAATGAGTTTCATCAATAATCAACACTCAGGATTTCATAGGTAGGCTCACACAGAACAATGCAAAAACCCAAAAAGTTTCAAGTTTCTATGACCAATTTGGATAATAGCAGTAGGAATGAAAAACAACATTGGACACCAAAGTGTCCTATTTTTTCCTATCCTTTCACTGAATGAAATCTTGATTCAAATTCATGACAATGTCCAAGTCTTACATAACTGATTTCAGCCTCTGCATCATCCGTCTCAGTCTAGTTTCAAGTTAAGTCATATTTATCCTTATTTATTTATATTTTTATAAAGGTAAAATAAGAAAAATAAATTATACAAATTAGGGCTATATTTATTGCAATATTATTTACTGATTTATTAATCTAGACCCTTAACTAAAATAGGAATAAAACTCCATTATTCCCAATAAGTTAAATCATTAAGCTTATTGTCCCCCAAAAATATCACTCATTTTTGGGACAACATTTGAACTATTTTGGTCCTACAGACCAAAATTGTCTCTTCCCTTTTCAAAATTTGTCCTGGGCATTCAAATTCCTTAGTTTTTAAGCTTCTCAGAAATCTATGGACTTTGCAGGCTTAAATCTACGAACTCTGCAGGCAGGTTCATTTCTATAGGTTCAAAGGCTTCTATAGGCAGGTTCAACCAAAAGAATTAGTTTCTAACACTTGGTCATTTTCAGGATTGGTTCAGTGCCTTGGTTCAATCAAAAATTTCTATCGGCAAGCATTCAAGCAAAAGAGGCTTAAACCATTGAACCGTTGAACCACTTTGGTTCAAAGGTTCAACAAGTTCAAGGTTCAATTGGTTCATCCTTTGGTTCAATCAAATATTTTGTCACATGGTTCAAGGCTTTGTTTGAACTGTTGAACCAAAACTAGGTTCAACGGTTGGTTTAAGAAATGGTTCAAAGCCTTGGTTCAACGAAGAGGTTCAAAGTCTTGGTTCAACGAAGAGGTTCAACATCTTGTGGTTCAATAGAGCAGTTCATCGACTTGGTTCATTCAATTGAAGCATTGGCTTGAACCATTTTGGTTCAAAGCTTGGTTCATTGGCTTGGTTCAATGTTTGGCTCAACCAAGTGGTTCAACGCCTTGGTTCAATAGAGTGGTTCAACAACTTGGTTCAAAGGAGCGATCTAATGTAAAAGTTCAAAGTAGGTCATTTTCAAAAAAGGCCGCAAAGGTAATTCTTTTAGAATTCAAAAAAGACTAAGGCAGATAAAGGCATAAATTCCTTTGGACTTTTTGTCTAAAGGAATTCCTTCAGACAAAAAGTCTGAAAGAATTCAAGAATCAGCCATAGGCGTAGGAAAACCTGAAGGATTTGACAAAGGCAAAGAAATTTCCATAGACTTTTTGTCTGCGGGAAATTTCCATAGACTTTTTGTCTGTGAGAATTTGTCCTTGGACTTTTTGTCTATGGGAATTTGCTTGCAGAGAAAGCTCGGGGAAAATACCCTTGGGAATTGTCTGCAGGAAAGCCCGATGAATAGTTCACTAAAGAAAAAGCCATGAGAGACTCTAAAGAAGCCTGAAGGCCATCCAAATACCGCCCAAAGGGTAGATACCCTTGAGGGGGGCTCTTCCTGACCTAAAGCAGGTCATTTATTAAGGCCCAAAAGAGAAAGTTCAATCTGGGAAAATGCCAAATAGAAAATCCAAAAGAGGACCAAGGGGTGATGCACCTGAAGATGTCAAATTCAACACAGTGAACTAGCTATTGAAAACATAGTGATGGGCACGTGAACATCAATTTTAAATCTCATAAAATAGCTATTGATCCTTGAACCTATAGACCCAAATTCATTCATAGGCTTTAAGGCCAAGACACATAAAAGGTGAGGAGGGAACAAAATAGCAAATTAAATCCAAGACCCGATTTAATTAACCAGGAAAGGAGGAATGATGAAGGTAGGATCAGATCGCCAGGTGGACATTAAAATTTGCAAACTTTCAATAGCATCACTTATTTCTCTACATTGATAAAATCAAATGGGTAGACGCCCCTAAGTTCCATCATGTCTTCTTAATAGATTCCAATGCAATATGATGTGTTACTATTCCTGAGTCCTTCTTGAAGAGGCTATATAAGGTACTCTCTTCTATTGTAAATGAATCTCTTTTTGATAATCAAAATGAAACTCTACCCAAATTGAAAGGCACTTCTAAGACTTTGAGCTCAGTTTGTTGATCATATTTTGTTATTGGAATAAGAAAGCAAGTGATTTTTTAGTCTTTGTGCTGTGATATCTTTGTTGTTGGGGAAATTGTTTTTATGTCTTTTTCCTTAATATATCTTCTATTCCTTTAATTTAACAAGCAGAATTAGTGACAACAGTCAGGAAGGTTTCCTGAAGAGTCAAGTGTGGAGAGACTTTGTGCCCTCATTGTCCTTTGTATCTTACTCTTGAGCAATTTAGGTGGAGACTTTGTGCTGCATCTCAATTTGCTGGTTATTACATCCTTTGCTACATTTTGCTATTATTACTAGGAGTATTCTTGTGGCTTTCTGAATAGTAATTCTAAAAGAAGAGGAGTGCTTTTTGTCATTTTCCTTGAGTTTCTCCTTTGATCCGCACACATCATCTCTGAAGAAAGAGAGATGGATGGTTTGTCCTACCCTTGAGTATTATTTTCTATATATATATATATATATATAGCATACCTATAGGGAACCTCCCCTTGATGAGAGGAGAGATCAATCCCCTTCTGATGTGGTAAACCTACACATTTGGACAACTAATCTTCCTACTTTGGCTGATCAGACCTATTTTGTTTATCAGTACGCTAATTGACAAAATATTCAACCAACAAAGCTATCTATTTGAAGAGATCCCATTTTTAGGTAGATTTATAGTTGAGTCATTTATCCTCATGATGAATGATGAAGTCAAAAATTAGAAGATGATAATGAATATGATTTACAAAGCACCTATTATGACAAGAGTAACAACTTACAATCTCTTCATCCAAGGCTACAATGAAAGATAAATGTCACCCAAGTTGAGTAATTAACCCATCTTGGTATGTGCAATACTAAGCCATTATCCTCATCACGTATCAATATTTGGAACTTAGGTATTCTCTTTGAATTGTCTCCATTAATATTTTTTAAGAAGTTGTAAACACATAACTAAATTATGAAACGTGACTTGGCTTAATAAATTTCTAAAATAACATTAGAAAATCTTCATGGGGGTGGTTTATTTGAAGTTTGAAGGTAATTAAGATAAGTGTTTAGTTTCCCTTGACCTTATAAAAATCCTTCTTGTAGGTGTTTAACTATTTTTGAGGCATGCTCTCACTTGAAAATCCCTATAATTAACCTCTTATTGCTTTTATTCTCATTCCTTATTGTTATCTTAGTTTGCTTTCTACTTGTTTTCCTTGTTTGTTTTGATTCTCATTGGGTTTATCCTCATTTTGTTTCTTTTGGGCTCAAATATATCATTTTATCTTGAGGGCTCCATTTCTTAATCAATGCTTAATGAAATGAAGGTCTATTTGTGTGAATATAACATGAATGGAATTTTAGAGCCTAAATGAAAATCTTGCTTGAACATTCTATGTGAGATACTATATTTATTTTTGTATTTTTAGAATCATTATGGCCTATGATTATTAATTAAATACATGGATTTAGAATAATTTTTTTCTTTGTTTAAAGCCATCAAATGCACTCAACATAAAATTTAAAGTAGACATAAAACACTATCATTTATGATTTGTCTAAACTAATCAATGAAATTTCCTAAAACTAATGGATTGGTCGCTAACTCCTAATGAAATGAATAAAAATACCCTTCCAAAAAGGGGGAAAAAAATGAAATGAAAATAACATGTGAAACCCAAGATCTTTGAAAGGGTGATTTAGACACCCTCCACCATGGGCTTTTTAGCCCAGTTGGATATGGAGCAAGGTCTTGAGGGAGACTAGAGGTATCTCTATAAGGGATATATATGCTTGATTGGAAGTAGATCAATAACCATTCCATTCCCCCTGATCCAAATCATTAAACCTTACTCCCTCAGAAGTTATAATCATTTAAGGGAATCTGAGTGATAATGTGTGAATGCAAAATTACATATGGACTCATGACTTAACATAGAACCTAATGGTATTTGACAAGATAGTATCTTAGTATGTCATGTATTGAAGCATAATTTAGTGACCACTCTTATGATTGTGTCTCAAGTTATTTATTATACTTAATACTTGTGTTTGGATGCATGAACTAGAAATTCTAAATTCTCCAGAAACTCAGAAAGTATCTCCTAATATGAAGTCACCATTATTGTTGCCTTCACCAACATGCCCCATTTTAAGGTTGAGAATAAGGAACCTCTTTATTTTAAATTTAATCTTGGTTTACTTAGTCTATAAGACCTGTCTAGAGTTATTTTGATGTGTCTTTACTTGATTCCTTCCTTGATTGGTAGTTGGTTAGGTGCTAAGTTATAAATCACCATTCATGCCTATTCTAACACTTTTGCATTTTGCTCAATTCAGTCTCAGCTTTCATCTATGATCATCAAACTCTAACTTACAGGTTTCATTATAATCCTATGAAATCTTATCCCAAGATAAAGTGATTTATTATACACCCATTTAAATGTTGGAATATATCCTTTGGTAAGTTCATCTAGCTTTTGGGACATTTTTATGGCTTCATTTTGGTAGTATAACTAAGGATTATGCTTTTCATAAAAAATTTGCTTAATATTTGAAATACTTCATTTGAGACTTAGTTGAATCTTAAATAATCATGATGTTCTCTGACTAGGCATGGATAAAGTTTATTTCCCCATTGTTTTAAATCACTTTGCTATAGACATTATCTTATGAATTTTTGGGCTGAAATCTTCAGTTTATGCAAGTGTCTAGTTTTAATTCTTGTATTAATTAACCAATTATCACATAAATTTCACTTCATAAAGACTTCAATTTCTCAAAAACATTTACTTATTCAATTTTATTGACTTATTATAAGGGTCAAAGACTTCCTAGGACCCATACATCCCTCCATGCATCTAAATTGCATTGACATACATATCCACAATAAATTTTTTTCAAGAAAACATCTAAGTCTTTTAGACCCCAGGACCTGAGATCATGCCACATGGCATGATCATGATCACCCAACCCACTAAAAACTCAATGTGAAATAAAAAATTGTGTGCCCTCAAAGGCCTAATATTATGTCACTTAGCACCTATATAGGAGACTAATTTCCCAAGAATGAATCGATAGTGACAAAAAATTATGCTATGAAGGCCCAATATTATGCCACTCGTCACTATCCCAAGAGCTCAGGGTGATGTAAATATTATCTCAAGACCACGTGGACCTAGGGAAAAACCTAGAGAAATCATAGAGAGCTAAATAAGTTAGTGAGAATCCAAACATTTATGATGATCACAAGAACAAACAATAAAGTAGAGCCCAAGGATGTCGACAAACTGCCAAGTGGTAAAGTGGGGCCCATCAAAGCAAACCAAAAGCATAGAAAAGGGAATAAAGTAAGAAACTAAGGAAGATCCTTTTGGAAGCAAAATGAATGAGAGGGGGGGTGAATCAATCTTCAAAACTTTCATTCAATTTCACTTAACATTCATGAGCCATTCATACAAACATATAGATCAATCAAAGCACAAACAACCAAATATATGAACATGAAATATAAGAAAACATCACATATGTGGGAAATAATTAAGGGGAAGAAAAAAAATGATCCATGCAAATGGACTATAGTTCCATAAGACAATTTTTTTTTTAGTGAAGCACCAACTCCACATAGAGTAATAACCCTAACTAGCCAATCACGCACTTGACTAGGCTTTAACAAGCACCCACTTGCAAGAAGGCACCAACCCCCTAGATGAATCAAAATCAACTCAGATACCTAATTTATTTTATCACTTTAAGAACACTTTTTTTCTCACACAATATATGATGACCACCTCATCATCTCTTCACACTCTTATCCCTCTCAAACTACCTTCTAGGCCTCTTCACTCAACTAGGTCTTTTCAAGACTAATTAGGTCATAGGACCTTAATTTTCATACTCAAACCTCCTATTATATATTAATTGTAGTCCCTATACTCTCTTCTAATGGTATATAATACCTTCTTTCACTCAAGTATATTCTATCTCATTTGTTCCTCAATCTAATCTTCTCACTAAGCCCAAATAAGCCTAATATGCCTTGTTTATATACACACCATATGAAAATGCACTTCTGGGTTGGAAAAAATCACTTAACCACTTAGATTTTGCATTAAATATATTTTAACACATGTTATCAATAAGAATCAATCACACAAATTAGTCAGCCACACCTTCATTAGGCCTTACCCTCTTTTAGGCCTTGTAGAGACCTAATGGGCCTTCTTTAGACACACATTACACTTAACTTACTTGGAACACTTTAAAACTCCACACATAGTAGAAATATATCATATAATAATCAAGCAAACCCCAAATAATGTCTTCTAGGATTAACAAGACATTTTACAATAAATCACTACTTGAAACCCCTCATTAGTACTCAGTCTTATTAGGCCCATGTACACAAAAATATGCCTTTCAATACTAAATATCAAACTCACTTAATCCAATAAAAAATAACAATAAATAACATATAATAAAACCTCATAACCTTAAAAATATCACCATATGCATTAGATACTTCAACTCAGGGCATAGAACCTCATACTCATCATTGTAACTTGTTTACTCAAAACTACCAAGACTGTAAAAAATAGTCATGAAACATTGACCTTATAACACCTATTTAGGGAATTTAAAAGATTTAAATTAATTAACATGATCCTCTAACATATCTATACCATGTTAACATATAAACATCATATGGTCTAGTGGCAACTATTGGTCTTACAGACCAATTTGTTGACCTCACTACAGACAGACCTCACTGAGCTAGATAAGCCATTTTGGCTTCATCATTTTCACCAATTACACTATATTTAAAAATAATACAAGACATGGACATGAATTGTAAGTCGTGAAAAAAAATCCATTCACTTTAATCCATCAATCCACCCTAAAAACACACTTAAAACCAACTTCTCATTACTGCCTGGGTTTTGCATAGTTTGCTCTATTATGCCTATTAGCGACTAACCCACTTGGATCACTAAAATGAGACACTTAAGGAAAATAAAAAATCCATAAACCACCATGTAATAAAATACAAGTCTCTATATTCTCCATCCAATCATTTATAAACTTTTTTCCAATACAACTTTTGACAGCTATAGTAACTTCTTAAGAAACAAGCATGTATCTTCACATTTTCTCTCTCATCTATCTAAATACCAAAACATAAAGGTACCTATGAGATTCTAATACAAGATAAAAAAAACTTACCTAGGCACATCAATCCATTTTGGGTAGTTTTTATCAACATCTTCAACATCAAGTCCTTATTAGGGCTCTAAGAGGGTTTAAACTTGTCTACAATGTTAACAATTGTTCATAAATCAAAACCCCTCAATTCAAAAACTAATGCCTATAAATTTCACCTAGGACCCTTCCCCATATATCATTAATATATTATTCTACCATGAAAAGTTTTTATGATCTAATGAGCATAATAAAATCCTTCTAAGGTTGAGAACCCTTCATTTCGAGCACTCAAGAGACCTTTGAACAACGTTTCATGCCTCATCCTTCAAAATAGAACCTCAAAATTCATTCACATGCCTAAAAAAACTTGAATAAACTTTTCCAATGCTAACCTACTCACACTTACATTAGAAACTGATCCTGATACCCCATTAGGCTACACTCTCTCTACACCATAGTCTTCATACCTTACTAGGCCTTGAACTGACCTTCATGTATCTTTCCATGATCTCAACACCTCACTCTCATGCTATAAAACCTCTATTATTATTAAATATTTACATAAATACTTTACATGCCTTGACAATAGATCATGATACCTCATTAGGCTAGACAGGGTACAAATATAGACCAAAATAGAATGCCTTACCCTCAAAGACCCAAATTAAAACACTTATGAAGGATTATACACCTAACTCAAAAGCCCATACAATTAAAAAAAACTTATTACTTTCCTGAGCTCACTCACTTAGTATGCTACTTGCACATACCATCTCACAAGGTCTAGACTAGGCTTTACAAGACACCTTGACTATGCTCAAACATACTGACCCCAACTATATCACTCAAGTTGACATAAGAACACTAATATCACCAATCTCATATAACAAAAATCTTCCAATATTATTGAGAAACTCACTACCAACTGACCTTGTTCTCAATAACACTCTTGTAGACATACTTATCGTCATACCTTCACAAGAACCTTCAATGAAAACACTGACAACCTAATGCTGAATAAAACCTTGATATCAACATTTACATAAAATAACAGAGAAGATAAATCTAAATAAACTCACCTTGTCACATGAAGTTCACAAGCTCATACTGTAGACACTAAAAAACCACACATAATGGTTCTAGATGTTGAAATACCTCAAGATACCTTAGGGATAACCTAACCCTTCTTGACCCATTAACCAATCCATCAGACCCTAAGTCTAGTTAGATACTTAGCTGACTAAATTCACTATCTTACTAATTAACCCTTCACTCAACACCTTTTTACTTACCTTGACCAATTTTTCTCTAAGCACTCAACCGTCGATGATTAGGTCATCTTCATTCTTACACAAATACCAACTATGTGCAAGCTAACACAACATAGATAAATATGTCCACCTTACCTATTGCTAACAAACTCCCAAGCAATTGGTAATTATTTGAGCATGCTGAACTATATATCCTCCATCTCTCTTTTCCTATAAAAAGAGGAGAGTAGGAGGTGAAATCCATCCATCAACCACAAGAATTATATCATATAGGTATTCAATCTTCCATCTAACCAATCCTCCTTTCAATAATTCAACAATTTTAATAGAGATCCAAACCTTTGCAAAAATTTCTCTTAAGGCAAAGTACCATGACTTTGCCAAAATTACTTTAATCATTAGCCATCAACCATTTAGTAAGCAATAGGTACCATTTGAATTTCAACTTTGTTTATTTGGTTTTTGACTTCCAAGTTGAATCAAACCTCCTGCACCTATATTTTGACTTCCCTACCCCTAATCAGACCCTTAAACAAACCCTCATCTGATCATCAACCCATTCTAAAACTCTTTTTTGAGTACCTATAAAATCCATAGGTAACTGTTAATGATCAACACAACCATCAATGGTTACCTCCAACTGTCAACAGTTACCCATTGCCAATGTTTAGCTTAACCACTGATGATCACCTTTGACCACTGATGATCACTATGGTAATAAATAATAACAAATTATTTCTAACCCCTTACCCAAACCAAATCTAAATTTTTGTGTCCCTACCTATTTAAAGACCCCTACCTAATTTTCTGAACGTGACTTGATCTATTTTAGCACTAATATTGACCCACTATTACTATATTTCATTATTTTATCCATCAAGAATTCATTTCTTGTATTTCATTTTAGTTACTTTATATTATTTGATGCAAGTAATTTCATTTATCTCTTTCAACTTAATTTCTATTAAAGAGTGGTTTGACAGCCTCCTAATAAGCTCACGCTTCTTAGATCTAACTCATGGTAAACAATCCACCTAACTATATTTCTAAAAATCCCTTTTGTTAGTATTTTCTTATATATAAATCATCCTTCCAAGAAAAAAATGAGCTCTCCACACTCATCTGGATCATGCGGGCACAACAACCAGGTTCTTCTACCACACCCTTATTACTAGTTTCTTATCTTCTTCTTTAATTAAGAAATGAGCAACAATTAAGAGAAATTTTTTGGCATGCCTAATGAGACCTATCATCATCTAGGTCCCCTTTTCTTCCTTTATTATATTCTCATACAATGAAATATAAATTTCTTTTGGGCTTAAACTAAACCTTGCATACATTGATTGCTTGCTTGTTTTTTAATTCATCTAGTTAACTTAAAAATAAAGTAATTAATCATAATTTCACTCTTGTTATCACACACTTTACCAAACCACATACTCAATCAACACATCAAAAAAATTGACATAAGGATTGACTAGGATTTCATCACCTATCAGTACACCTTACCCTTTGGATATCTTACTTAGAGGTCATTACCAATAAGAGAAACCAAAACTCAGCTCTCTAGTTGAGTCTAAAATATGGAATTCAGTGTATCTTGGCTAAGCACTTGACACCCTTATCACTGTGGTGTGTGAAGTGAGGGTGTAAGCCCAAATATCAAGCCATGTACTAACTTCTAATACAAATTTTTGAGAGCCTTTAACACCTAAAACCAGCCTTAGACTTCCTTTTTAGTACCTGATCTATAAACCAAATTCTTCACACTTTCTAAAGCATAAGCCAAAAATAATCTAAAAAGAATCCTAGTTTTAAAGACACTTTAGTGTATGCTATGATAGCCTTGATATCTTTTTATTTTGATTTCTTTATGTTTGAGTTGTGATATTTTCATAATTTCTTTTCTATTCCTCACATGGTCTTTACTAGACAACAATTGAGGAACCAAACCAACCAAGAACCATTTTCTTCTTCCTCTTCTTTCATGGAGTATACTTTTGATGTTGAGAGTTCTGTTCATCTTTCTCCCCCTCCTACCATGCCTTAGATAGTTGTTGAGGGTGATGTAGATTTCATTACCTTCTTTGATATCAACCCCATAGCCCTTCAACATTACCTCAACACCTTATCTACCACACCCCTATTGCTTCGGTTCCTCTTACGGATCCACCTTATAGTATGCCTTAACATATTATGGTTGGTGCTACCTATACCCAACCTATGATTACCCAAGAATCTTCTTCCACCAATATCCCATCCACTACCACCACCCAAACTCAATCTTACATCCCAATCAATAGCCAAACACCCCCTACACCAACCAACACCTCCAACATAGGATCCACCTCACCTCTTGTTATCCATACATCATCCACCATGGGAGTATCTTCTACTCCTATTTTAACCATTCCCCTTATCACTACCAACCCACCAATTTCCACCTAACTTCAAAATTTGGTATTTTCCATACCTCCTACCCTTCCACCTATTAACACAAGAGTTACCACTGAATCCTAACCAACTACCAACCCACTCATACCTCCAAATTAACCCATATCAATCCCTTAACAAATACCCATCACATCCTACCAATATGTTCCTAATCCATAAGGACACATAACACCTTCTACCCAACCTTTTATAACCATTAACCTTTATGTGGCATCATCCCAACCTTTAATGACCACATACCAATATGTGGTATCTTCTCGACCTTCTACCACTTATCCATATATGGCATCCACCCAACCCCAACCAAACCTATAACACAATTATGGAGCTTCCAAACCTCAAATAGATTTGGTCAAAATGTTAATGGACAAAATGACCAACCTAGAGTCATCTATCTCAGGGGTTCATAACCTTTTATTTTATGATCAAATATGCAATGAACCTATTCACCCATCTGTCCCTATTTGATATTATCCTCCTCAATGGGAACTACCCAAGTTTTCTAAGTTCCAAATCAAGGAATACCCCCAAAAACACTTAAGAGCATTTTTCCATTCTTTTTAATTGATTGCATATGACGATGCTCTTCTCTTTCATACTTTTTCCATGTCTTTATCTAGACTAGCCTTAGATTGGTATAGTGATCTCACCAAGCACTCCATATTTTCCTTTTCACAACTTGCCCAAATTTTTTTAGATCACTTCTCAATCAATATATCTAAAAATGTCTCTATTACTAACCTCTACTCCATTAAACAATTTGATGATGAATCAATTGCTAAATTCGTAGCTAGATGGAGAGGTCTTATCAACTAACTCTCTTTTTCTTTACCCTAACCCAATTTTATTGAACTTTTATCTTGGCGTTGTGCCAAGCATATTTCCGCTACTCTTTAAGTTCAAACTTTTAGGACTTTTGATGAGGATTTCACCATGGAACACAAATTAGAAATCAAAGCCATTGATGAGGGGAAATTGAAATTGAAGAATAAAAAATCTAGCTACAAATCCAATGACCCTTGCTCATCTAAAACCACCAATAAATATAATCATCTCAATACCAAACCAAATGCATCTACAAACTTGGTTGTCCTTAAAACTACTCCACCACTAAATGTCAACCAACTTAGCCAAACCAAATCTTCTAACTCTTCCAACTAACAAAACCAAAATAAAAACTGAGCTACCACAAAACAATATACTCCAGTAGGGGAGTCTTATGCTTCAATTTTAGACAAATTTCACAAAGCTAACATCATAAAACTTCCTCCCATAAGACCTCCCCAATAATTTGATGCATCTTGCCCTACACCTAGTTGATACAATGAGAACGATCTATGTACTTTTCACCATGTCATTAGACATGATGTTAGTAGGTGTAACACCTTCAAAACTATTGTCCAAAACATGACTAATAAAGGATAACTTGTAATTTATAATCCTAATACACCCTCTAATCAATACTTTGACATCTTTCATAAACCTTTCCCCAATCATGCCCCTTATACCAACTATGATGATAATAAACCAGAATCATCTCATGCTTGTGAGGTTCATATGGTTAATGTCATTATCATTCAACCTATCATTGAGGAGACCATTAACTCAACTACCTCTTCCTCCATTCCACTCATTGAAGTGGTAAACTCACCCTCTATTCCTTTGGACACCAAAATAGAGGAAGCAACCACCCCTCTTTCTTTACTTGATGAGACCATGGACTTATCCACATCTCCTTTGATATAAATACCAAATGAGGTCACCATTGTTTCAAATACCTCTTCCCCCACTCCACTTATTAAAGTGGTGGAATTACCCACCATTCCTTTAGACACCCAAATAAAGGAAACAACCATCTCCATTCCTTCACTTGAGGCCATCACACCTTCGTCACTTATCATAGAACCACCCACCCTCTCTTTGGAAACCATTCCATAAGAAGAGATTACCTTGTCTACACCTTTCATGGAGGAAACATCCTCCCAAATATTGGAACCTTCCATCAAGAACAAAGGTGAAGAAACCATTCCCACACATCAACCTATGGGATTAATATTTGAAACCAATGACCAAGGGATCAAAACAATTTATAAGCCTTTTTATAGATTGGTCCAAAGTTTAGAGTTTACTTTCAACTCAATCTAGATAGAGCCACCTTTTGGCATCATCTTGGGTTCCCCTATCAAAATAAACCCAAACCTTTAACCTCACTTTCATCCACCATCAAACCTATCATCACCTTAATACCTTCATTAAACACTTCTCCCTCCAAAACCATAGGTGAGCCATCCAACCCATCTCCATCTAAAATTTCCAAATCACCTTACGCCTCTCTAACCAAACCCTTTAAGAATCTAGGAATACTTCCTACACCTAGCCTTACTCAACCATCTTTGAAGTTGGACTTAACCCCATCGAGTCCACCAAAGAAAACCTCAACCAAACCAACAGAGAAGGTAGAACTACCCAAAATCCCACCTCAAATCAAAGTGTTAGGTTGTGGAGCTAAAAGCTTCACCAGGATGCAAATAAGAGGAGTTACGGAGGTTATGGAGGTTGCGGAGAGTTGTAGAATGAGTTACAGGGTAACCGACATCAGTCTGATCAACTGATGTTGATTAGATAGTAGTGAAGAAGCAACTGACGTCGGTTACCAGTTGGCCGACATCGGTCAAGAAGGTGCCGACGTCGGCAGCCTGTACGTGAACATGCAGTTTACATGTTGATTCTGGAGAGTCTATTTTTGGACTGTTAGTTTGCATGTTAAAGGCTAGTTACAGTCTTGAGTTGCACATCTAATTATTGTAATTAAGATAGTCTAATTATTGTAAGCATGAGATCTATAGATGGACTCACGGGCTGTATTGTAAATGAGTGCTAGAGAGTAAGAGAGCAAATAAGCTCCTTCAGAGAGAGGAGAGTAATGGTGTGTTCCTCCTAGTGCCACAGTACCAAGGTTGGTGCTGGTTTGGAGAATCAGAAGGGTTCTTCATATATGTATGATCTTGGTCAACAAGTGTGCATGGCTTCTTTTGGAGATCTACAATGGTGAGTAAGGTCTAGTGATTTGCAGGTAGCAGCAGAGAGTAGGAGATCTACTTGGAGTACGGTTGTGTACTTGGTGTACTGGCAGCGTGTTACTGATTGGTGGAGGTGAACATCAATTCTGTATTGGAGTTGATTATTGGGACCGAGAGAGAGAGGGAAGAAGGTCTTGAGGTGTGGTGAGCCTTTGAGGTGGAAGAAGAAGTGGCATCTTCTTTATTGTATTTTCTTTTGAGTGATTATTAATACAATTGTGTATTGTCTCTCATATTCTTGTGTTGTTTCATATTTCTAGTTACTTGTTACTTCTGGTTAAATTCCGTGTTTAGTTGCTAATACAAGAGGTAATCATACATGCTCTATTAGAGAGCAAGATCCTGACAAGTTGGTATCAGAGCTTTTGGTTGGGTTGACTAACAGGTGGTTCAGATCTGGTAGTGTTTTTGATTACAAGTCACTCTCAGGGGTTTCAGATTGAGTGGGAGTATAGCAATGGTAGAAGAAAGTAAGCTACGAATGGAGGAACTGAATAGCACGAATGGTTTGATTGATGGAAAGAAAGCGTAGGAAAAAGGAGATTGTTGGTTGGTAGAAGATCAACGTGTAGAAGCAGATGTTGCAGGGGTTGTTGCACAGGTTGCTCTGGATAAAGTAGAATCTTTGATTACAGATTCTTTTGCCTCTTTCCATGCAGCCCAAAATAGAGCATCTTATCATGGGTACAGCTTTGGAGAGATTTATTTAGGGGTTGGTGAGCCTTGTCAGATTATTGACGAAGGGGAAGTGAAGCTGAAATTGCAGACGAATAACACACAAGTGTTGAAGGAGGTCATGCAGATACCAGTCTTGGAGATGGGTCTAATTTCTTCAGGAAAGTTGGGTGATGGGAGATGCTCAGTAACTCTCACAGTGGATGCACTTGAATTAGATGGTGGTAAGAAAGTAGGTATCCTTTATCTATCTACTTATATTACTGATTCACCTTCTGTTGCAGAGATGTGGCTTTGTAGGCTTGGTCACATATGTAGGAGGGGAATGCATGTTCTTAAGCAGAAGACATATGTTTTTGATAAACTTAAGAACTAGAAGGCCTTGGTGTTTATGGAGGAGATGGCAGATAGAGATCAGTTGAGGGGATTGAATTATTTTGAGCAGGGCTATGATCATTTGAATAGGGTTTTGATCCATGGAGAGCTTGTGGGTAAAAAGTCATCACTCACAGGCGAACATAGGTACCGACGTCAGTCAGACAGTAACTGACATCGACAATAGGAAGACCGACATCGGTCAGGTAGGAACTAACATCGGCAAAAGGGATACCGGCGTCAGCCAAAAAAATGACGTTGACAGTCAAGGTCAGTGCAGGGAACCGGCATCGATCGGATGCAGACTAGGAGATGGTCGAGATCGGTCACTGGAACGGATGGTGGGCGGACAACAAGCTATCAATAGGTCTCAAACGCTCATATTGAGGTTAGAAAGGGTAAGTGAACCTCATATTCGTTGTTCACCTTCTTTATATTGCTTATTGATGGTCAAGAACTAGGAAGACATGAAGAGGCAATGCAGGTAGAATCCAGATACAGTGGGAGCTTGGCATGGATGAGGAGTGTGAGTCCTTGGAGAAGAACCAAATAGGAGTTTGTTGGTGGAGTTGTCAGCTGGAAGAAGGAACTAAAAGATGGATGGATTCCCAAGTTAAAGAAGAGAGTGGATGGATATGTGAGATGGAAGGCCAAGGCATATGGTCTTAAGGTAGCTGCAAGACAGTGGTATAGGGTTTGACAGGTGGATGACTAAGCATGGCTTCAGTCAATGTCTGTGTTACTATTGTGGTTTTGTCTTACCTAGTGGATAATGAGTTGTGACATTATCCAGTTACTGTATGTGGGTGATTTGCTAGCAGGTTTATACATACAAGGATTTGCTGAGCTAAGGGTAAGGTTAGTTCAGAGGTATGTCATGGAGAATTTGGAGTAGCGAAATTCTTTGGCATAAGAGACATGGAGATTTTGTCTCCAATGGGAGCTTGTGTGAAGACGGTGTTGGCAGGGTTCATGATGCAGGATGCAGAATCAGAAAGCACACCAAGGGCTGGATAGTTCAAGCTTAGCTTAGAACAGGGTTTGAAATCACATGAGGTCTAGTGTAGACCTGAGTTTTTCCAATCAGTGGGAGTTGTCAAAAAGTATGGAGCCAATTCAAGGAAGGAGTACTGGAGGGCAGTTCAGTGGACCCTCAGGTATCTGAGAGGGACTAGCAGCAGGTTAACATGTTATGCAGGGTCAAGGTCTTCACTACATGGAGTTGTAGGTTCAGATGTGGCAGGTTACTTAGATGACAGGTGTAGCATCACAGGGTGTGTTGGTGGTTGGTCTTCGGGGTTGATCTTGAAGAAGGATACAAGCTAGGGAATAAATTAGATGGTGTACAGGTACAGGTATAACTATTTATCTCAAAGTGGGAGATTGTTAGGTTGTGGAGCTAAAAGCTTCACCAGGATGCAAATAAGAGGAGTTAAGGAGGTTATAGAGGTTGTGGAGAGTTGTAGAATGAGTTACAGGGCAACCGACATCAGTCTGATCAACCGACATTGGTCAGATAGCAGTGAAGAAGCAACTGACGTTGGTTACTAGTCAGCCGACATCGGTCAGGAAGGTGCTGATGTCGACAGCCTATACATGAACATGCAGTTTGCATGTTGATTCTAAAGAGTCTATTTTTGGACTGTTAGTTTGCATGTTAAAGGCTAGTTACAGTCTTGAGTTGCGCATCTAATTATTGTAATTAAGATAGTCTAATTATTGTAAGCATGAGATCTATATATGGACTCATGGGATGTATTGTAAATGAGTGGTAGAGAGTAAGAGAGAAAATAAGCTCCTTCAAAGAGAGGAGAATAATGGTGTGTTCCTCCTAGTGCCACAATACCAAGGTGGGTGCTGGTTTGGAGAATCAGAAGGGTTCTTCGTATATGTATGATCTTGGTCAGCAGGTGTGCATGGCTTCTTTTGGAGATCTACAATGGTGAGTAAGGTCTAGTGATTTGCAGGTAGCAGCAGAGAGCAGGAGATCTACTTGGAGTACGGTTGTGTACTTGGTGTACTAGCAGCGTGTTACTGACTGGTGGAGGTGAACATCAAATCTGTATTGGAGTTGATTATTTGGACCGAGAGAGAGAGGGAAGAAGGTCTTGAGGTGTGGCGAGCCTTTGAGGTGAAAGAAGAAGTGGCATCTTCTTTATTGTATTTTCTTATGAGTGATTATTAATATAATTGTGTATTGTCTCTCATATTCCTATGTTGTTTCATATTTATAGTTACTTGTTACTTCTGGTTAAATTCCGTGTTTAGTTGTTAATACAAGAGGTAATCATATATGCTCTATTGGGGAGCAAGATCCTGACACAAAGCTATATCACCTCTTTCACACTTACCATTAATCTTAAGATCCCATCTTTCCACCATCCTAAGAGCTCATCTTTCTACCAAAAGGGTGAACCCTCCCAAAACTACCCAAACTAAACCTCCTCCTTTCAATCTAGCTTTACCTAGCCCCACAAAATCATCAAACTCCCCATCATTCTTAAATAACCTATTTACCTGTACCTTCCCACCTATATCTTAATGTTCATCATCCAAATCATCCACCTCTAAACCCTCCACCTCAAACCTGACCACAACCTATCAATCCCAACCAAACCACCTACCAAAACCATTACACCACCTAAAACTTCTATGGTGAAGCCTAATTTTAAGAAGGCTCTGACCCCTAAAAATAAAAACCCAACACCCCTAACACCTTTGCTTGAATATTATTCAACCATTCTACAAAATTTGGTGTAATCCTCTTCCTTAAGCCTATCACCTATCAAACCCTTCGACCCTTCAAGTCCTAAATAATCTTGGTCCAATGATAGTTTACTTTGCTCATACCATAGGACGCGTAGACATAACTTATGGGATGATGATGATCTATTATAAAATGAACCTCCCTTAAGCCAATTACCAACCCAAACACCAAATAAACCAATCCAAAACTTACCTACTCTCCACTCTCATTTGAAAGTGAGGAGGAACTATAGTAGCCTTCTAGCCTAACACCTCCCCTAATCCACACTATCCATATGGTTACTCGATCTAGGGCCCAACAAAATGATAAGGGAAAATCCAAAGTGTCCATACCCTAGACATATCCTTCCACCCCTCAACCTTCCAATCTAACATAATCACCCTCACATTTACCTTCACCTTCATGAAAACCCAAAATATCCATTTTGGGTGCCTCTCTCTCCAACCCTTCTGATTTCATCTAGTAAGTGGTTCTAAAATAACTTCACCAGACACCAATGTAGATGAGCCTTTACATACTAATAAAAATCTTGCCCCATCACTACCAAGCATTGATAGAGGCCTTGAAATCAATAGAGGTTCAAACAAAAGACCCTCTACCTCTTTCATCCTTTGTCAGATCCCTTCAAATTTCTACCTTTGTAACATTCTAGGATTCATAAATACCTTATGTTCATTTTGAAGATCCTAATCCTCCCCTCTGCATCACTGTATACATCAATCAAACCAACATCAAAAGGGTGATAATTAATATAGGATCTAGTATTTACATTATCTTGTCTCATATTTTTGACCAAATCCATCTACCTAAGTATATCATGTTATAAACTATAATGGTCTTCCACTCCTTTAATGATACTATAACCACTACCTTGGGGGCAATCATCCTCCACATCTACTTAAGACCTCACACAATTCTAGAACTCTTCTACATTCTATAAGGTAAGTTCTAATACAACATATTACTTGGATGCTCTTGGATCTATGCCATGAGTTGTGTCATATCCACCTTGCATCAATGTGTCAAGTTTGAACACAAGGGTCAAGTCATTACCATAAAATCTGACCCTGGTCCTTTTGTATTTTGTAACATGAAATATCGACCCAATGAAGTTCTTCTTCCTCCCTCATCCACCTCACCACCAACTAATAACAACTCCACCCATACCATTAATGAAGCTTCAAATCTTTGATCTATCCCTTCTTCTTATATCCTTGTAGAGGATCCCTTAGAACCCATGTTCCAACATCTATCATTGGGGGAGTATCATCTTTTAGCCTTGGATGATTTCCCTACTCCTCAAGAGTATGGGAACCTCAACCATGATCCTAGTTATGACCCCAACATCAAAACCATCATTATTTTTGGGCCTCCCAACCATCAAACTAATGTAATCTATAGGGTACTTGATCATTCACTTATTACTTCCATGACTACATTTTCCACCCAACCATTTACCTTTAACTTCTCCTATCTTGACAAACTAGCATTTTCCAAATTACACCTTCACAAGTGTGCCTAGAAGGGATTTGGCCTAGGTTGTTATGAACATGGACCCCATGAGTTACCTTTCATCAAAACCTAGTAACCTCATGAGCTATTTAGCCTTGGGTTTGTACCTCTAGAAGAACCCATCAATTCACCAAAACCCATTACAACCATTGATGAGGACATCCCATCCTCACCAACCCAATCTCCTTTGAAGTCTAAGGATTTAAAAATCATTCATCCTAATGTTTTTTAGTTAATACTACTAGTTTAGGCCCCCTGACCTATCAAAAAGATGGCTAAACTAAAACCCTTCCTCTCATTCATCCTAAAATCATAGAAAATGATTCTTTTACCATCAACACAATCCAATGTCAAGATGATGATTCCATTCTCACCTACCTTAATATAGGGGATTCTTCTATCCATAAATCCCTTCCTCTTGATAACCAAACCATGTTGAATGAATCCACTACCGATGTCAACATGGGTACTCAAGATAACCCTTGCATTGTGAAGATTGGTCAATCTTTAGATTATACAAAATAATAAGATTACCATTCTTTCATTTATGACCAAAGTATAGAATTTTCTTGGTCCTATCAGGATATGACTAGAATTAATGCTTCCATATCCATTCACAACATTATCACCGATCCTAAAACTAATCTTGTTTGATAAAATATTTATAGGATGTACCCTCACATAACCCTTCTATTCAAAGAAGAGCTTTAATGTCTCTTGTCTATCGACTTCATCCAACCCATTTACTATCCCTAATGGGTTTCTAACATTGTTCCCATTACCAAGCCTTTGGGGGACTTTGCCTTTGTAATGACTTTTGTGACCTCAACCTTGTTTGTCTAAAGGATGACTTCCCTTTGCCTAGCATCAACCAACTTTTTGATCTTACAATTGAACATAAAACGTTATCTTTCATGGATGGTTTCTTGAGATATAATCAAATCTTGATTACCCCAAAGGATTAGCATTAAAATTCTTTCATCACCCCATTAGGAACCTTATGCTACAGGTTCATGCCATTTGGTCTAAAGAATTCTAGAACAACCTACCAATATACACAATGACCTACATATTCCATGATCTCATCCATAAAATCATAGAGAACTATGTAGATGATCTTCTTGGGAAATTTAAATGTTACAAGGATCATCTAGATGTTCTCACAATCATTTTTAAGTGCTTAATCCATTTCCACGTTTGACTCAACACAAATAAATTTATTTTTGGGGTCCTATCTAAAAATCTTCTTTATTTTATTATCTCTCTTTGAGGAATAAATTAGACCCTACCAAAGTTAGATTAATTTTGGAGATGCCACCTCTAACCCACCTCAAGCAACTATGTAGCCTACAGGGGAAGCTCCATTCCATTCATTGCTTCATTTGTCAGTTATTAGATAGATGTCAACCCTTTCACCATCTTTTCAAGAAATATACATCTTTCAAGTGGACTAAGGATTGTAAACTAACCTTTGATTCACTCAAAGAGTACCTTCTTTCTCCACCTATTTTTACCCCTCCTAAAGAGGACCAACCCTTCTACCTTTATATCTCTACCACTGACCATTCTTTAGGGTAAATGTTTGCTTACCATGGTGAAAAAAATAAAGAGCAATTTGTCTACTAAATAAGTTAAACACTTATAGAGTATGAGACTTGGTACACCCATTCTAAGAAGCTTTTCCTTGCCCTAGTCTTTGTGGATTTCAAACTTAATTATTATCTTCTCAATCACAATTTTTTTTTCATCACTAACACTGACCCACTCAAGTACATGAACTCTTAACCATACCAAAACTAGTGTATGGCTAAGTGGATCATACTCTTAGTTGTGTTTGACCTTGAGTTCCTCCAATAGAAGTTGATTAAAGGGAAAGACATTGATGACCAATTAGATGGTGCTCCTATAATAGACACCAACCACTTCATCTTGCATTTCTAGATGATTCCATCATGACTCTTTCTCAGAAGGATCCCACCTACCAAATGACCATGTTATTTAATGGCTCAAAATGCTATCACATTGGGAGTGCCAAAGTTATTCTCATTCTCCTTAGTGGTGTGTTAGGTTGTGAAACTAAAAGCATCACTGTATGTAGACATGGAAGAGTTACTGAGTGTTACAGTCATCGGTGTCGGTTAGGTCGACTGACATTGGTCAGTGATGGACAGGAAGGCAAATGACATCAGTCAGGAGTCAGCCAACATCGGTCACCTCTAGGCAGACAGGGACCAATGTTGATCGCCTGTGTGGTTCGAGAACTGTTCATTGCAAGAATAGTTAGTTTGTTGAACCGATTGTTTGCATGTAAAGACTATTTTGAGTCTTGAGCTGTGTGTCTAATTATTGTAAATTAGGAAGTCTAAGTTATTGTTTATTATGGGATCTATTTATAGACCCATTGACTTGTATTGTAATCAAGAGCAATAGAGGAAGGCAAGGTAGATACTTCCAATTGTAAGATCATTTGAATTGTAGGTTGTTGCAAGTTCATGGTAGATCTACATGTGTGAGTAAGATCATTTGAGTTGCAGGTTGTTGCAAATTCATGGGAGATCTACTTGAAGTACTTTGAGTACTTGTGTACTGGCAGTGTTATTACTGATTGGTTGGAGGTGAACACCAACTCCGTGTTTGAGTTATGTGTTGGGACTATTTTTGGTAGGAGAGTGAACTCTTGATTGAGAATTACTCGGAGCCCTTGAGGTGTGGGAAGCCTTATAGAGGTGTGAGAAGAAGTGGCATCTTCTTTATTATATTTTCTTTCTGGATGAGTATTAATATAAGATTGTGTATTGTCTCTCATATTCTGTGCTATTTGTGAATTCTAGTTACTTGTTCATTCTAGTATAATTCTATGTTTAGTTGCTAATACAAGGTAATCATATATACTCTTATTGAGGCGTAGGATCCTGACAAGTTGGGATCAGAGAATTTATGTTCTTGATTCCCTCTCAATAATTGGTATCAAAGATTTTGGTTGGGTTACTAACAGATTGTATCAGATCTGGTTAGTGTTTGTTGATTACATGTCACTCACAGGGGTTTCTGTTTGGCAGAAGAATGTAAGCTATGAATGGAAAAGTTTAATGGCAAGAACTATCAATTATGGAGGATGCAAATAGAAGATTATATGTATTAGAAAGATTTTTACTTACCATTGGGTGGGGTTGCATGCAAGCCCATGGATATGAAGGATGAATAATAGAATGTTCTTGATCGGAAGGCTTTGGGATCTATAAGGTTGAGCCTTGCATCGTCTGTGATTTCCAACTTATCACAGGCTAAGACAATGGTAGAGTTGATGGAATCTTTGACAAATTTATATGAAAAACCCTTAGCTTCGAATAAGGTATTTCTTATGAAGCAATTATTTAATTTACAAATGTTGGAAGGTGGATCTATACATAGTCATCTTAGTGATTTCTATGGTTTGGTAAACCAGTTAAATTCAGCCAATATTGTTTTTGATGATGAAATTAAGGCTCTCTTAACTTTTTGCTCATTATTTGATAGTTGGGAGAGTCTGGTAATGGCAGTTAGTAATACTATATCTGCTTTAAAAATCTTAAAAGTGGATGATGTTGTGAGTGTAATCATGAATGAAGAAATTTGCAAAAAAAGCACAGGTGAATCATCAGAGAATGCTTTGAGTGATGAAAGCAGAGGAAGGCAAAGAGAGAAGATCGAGCATGGGAGATCAAGGTTAAAGATAGGCAGGAGATCCAAGTCCAGGTATGGTAGAATAACCTGTTGGAATTGTGGAAAGGCAGGGCACATAAAGAAAGATTCTTGGTTGGTTGAAGATCAACATGAAGGACATGAAAAAGTAGATGTTGCAGAGTTTGTTGTATAGGATGCTCTGGTATGTTCCTTGGATAAAATAGAATCTTGGGTTTTAGATTCTGGTGCCTCTTTCCATGCATCCCCAAATAGGGAATTTTTTCATGAATATGTCCAGGGAGACTTTGGAGAAATTTATTTAGGGGATGGTAAGCCTTGTCAAATGGTTGACAAAGGGAAAGTGAAGCTAGAATTGCAGATGGGCAACACATGGGTGTTGAAGGAGGTCATGCATGTCCCAGTCTTGAAGTGGAATTTGATTTCTATTGAAAATTTGGGTGATGGGGGTTGCACAGTAACTCTCACAGTGGACTCTTGGAAAGTTTCCAAGGGTGCACTTATTATAGCAAGAGGTAAGAAAGTAGGTATGTTTTATCTATCTACTTGTATTACTGATTCTCCTTCTGGTTTATCTACTTCAGCTGTAGATTCAAAGATGTGGCTTAATATGCTTGGTCACATGAATATGAAGGGGATGCATGTTCTTGAGTCAAAGGGTATGCTTTCAGATTTCAAAATCATGGATCGAGATTGCTGTAAGCAAAGGAAGAAAGTGACGTTTCTTGAGAAATTTGATGTTCGTGACAAGAACAAGAAAGTCTTGGTTTTGAAGGAGAAGATGACAGACAGAGATCAATGCAAGGCACTAAAGAATTTTGAGTAGAGCAAGGTTGATTTGGATAGGGTTTTGATCCAAAAGGAGTTCACAGGTAAAAGTCATCACTCACAAGTAAAACATAGAGACCGACCTAGGTTAGAAAATTGACGCGGGCATCTAGACAGGGACCAACGTCAGCTATGTGCATCCTGACTTCGGTGACTCCAGACAAATAAACACTAACATCGATCAGGGGGAATCGACATCGGTGATGAGGCAGTCGCATGGAACCAACGTCGGTCAGGTGTAGACTGAGATGTGACTGACATTGGTCATTGAGACAGATTTTGGGTGGACAGCAAGCTGTTAAGGAGTCTCAAACACATATAGAGGACTGAAAGGGTAAGTAAGCCTGAAATTCATCATTTTCCTTCTTTACACTACTTGTTGCTCACTGATGGACAAGAACCAAGAAGTTATTAAAGAAGTAGAGTAGGTAGAATCTAGAAAATAGTGGGAGCTTGGCATGGATGAGGAATGTGATTCCTTGGAGAAGAACCAAACGGGACCTTTTTGGTAGAGTTGCCGGCTGGAAGAAAGCACTGAGAGATGAATGGATTTTTAGGATAAAGAAGAGTGTGAATGGACACGTGAGATGGAAGGCCAGGGTATATGGTCTTGAGTAAGCTACAGGACAATGGAGGTTTAACCATTGTGTTTCTCTTTACCAAGTTGGATAATATTAGCTACATTATCTTGTTACTATATGTTGTGCTTGTTGCAGGGTCACATATGCAGGGAGTTGCCAAACTAAAGGTAAAATTACTTCAGAGGTGTGTCATGAGGAATCTGGGAGCAGCAAAATTCATTGGCATGAGTGTGTTCTAGAGACATGGAATGTCACAAGTTGATTTTGTCTCTAGATGATTGTGTGAAACCAATTAGCACGCTGATGGTTAGACAATTTTATGAATAGTGTCCTGATTCACATAATGAGATTAAGTGCATGGTATGCACTAGACCTGAGTTTGCCCAAGCAGTGGGTATTGTTAGCAAGTTTGGAGCCAATTCAGGAAAGAAGCACTAGAGGGTAGTTCAGTGGATTCTCAGGTATTTGAGAGGGACCAGTAGCAGGTATACATGTTATGCAGGGTCAAGCACTTCTCTACATGGATTTGTAGATGCAGATGTGGCAGGTGATTTGGATGACAGGAGGTGCACCATAGGATTTATGGTGTTGATCTTCAAGAGTGATCTTGAAGAGGAATACAAAGCTAGGAAACAAACTAGATGATGTAAAGGTACAGGTACAGGTGTAACTATTTATCTCCAAGTGGGAGATTGTTAGGTTGTGGAGCTAAAAGCTTCACTATATGCAGACATGGAGGAGTTGCTGAGTGTCAGAGTCACCGGCATCGATTAGGCTGACCGACGTCAGTCAATGATGGATAGGAAGGCAACCGACACCGATCAAGAGTCGGTCGATGTCAGTCACCTCCAGGCAGACAGGGACCGACGTCAGTCACCTATGCGGTACCAAAATTGTTCGTTGCATGAACATTTAGTTTGTTGAACTAGTTGTTTACATGTAAAGACTATTTCAAGTCTTGAGCTACGTGTCTAATTATTGTAAATTAGGAAGTCTAAGTTATTTTTTAGTATGGGATATATTTATAGACCCATTGGCATGTATTGTAATCAAGAGAAATAGAGGAAGGCAAGGTAGATCCTTCCAATTGTAAGATCATTTGAATTGCAGGTTGTTGCAAGTTCATGGTAGATCTACATGTGTAAGTAAGATCATTTGAGTTGCAGGTTGTTGCATGTTTATGAGAGATTTACTTGAAGTACTTTGATTACTTGTGTACTGACAGTGTTATTACTAACTGGTTGGAGGTGAACACCAACTCTATGTTTGAGTTGTGTGTTGGGACCATTTTTGGTAGGAGAGTGAACTCTTGATTGAGAATTATTGGGAGCCCTTGAGGTGTGGGAAGCCTTATAGAGGTGTGAGAAGAAGTGGAATCTTCTTTATTGTATTTTCTTTCTGCATGAGTATTAATACAAGATTGTGTATTGTCTCTCATATTTTGTGCTATTTGTGAATTCTAGTTACTTGTTCATTCTGGTATAATTTCATGTTTAGTTGTTAATACAAGGTAATCATATATACTCTTATTGAGGAGTAGGATCCTGACAAGTTGGGATCAGAGCATTTATGTTCTTGATTCCCTCTCAACAATTGGTATCATAGCTTTTGGTTGGGTTACTAACAAGTTGTATCAGATCTAGTTAGTGTTTGTTGATTATAGGTCACTCACAGGGGTTTTTATTTGAGTGGGAGTATAGCAATGGCAGAAGAAAGTAAGCTACGAATGGAGAAGTTTAATGGCAAGAACTATCAATTATGGAAGATGTAGATAGAAGATTATCTGTATCAGAAAGATTTTTACTTACCGTTGGGTGGGGTTGCATGCAAGCCCATAGATATGAAGGATGAAGAATGGAATGTTCTTGATTGAAAGGCTCTGAAATCTATAAGGTTGAGGCTTGCATCGTCTGTGATTTCCAACTTATCACAGGCTAAGACAACAGTAGAGTTGATGGAATCTTTGGTAAATTTATATGAAAAATCCTCAACTTTGAATAAGGTATTTCTTATGAAGTAATTATTTAATTTGCAAATGTTGGAAGGTGGATCTGTACATAGTCATCTTAGTGATTTCCATGGTTTGGTAAACCAGTTAAATTCAGTCAATGTTGTTTTTATGGATGAAATTAAGGCTCTCTTAATCTTGTGCTCATTACCCTGAAAGTTGGGAGAGTCTGGTAATGGCAGTTAGTAATACTGCGTCTGCTTCAAAAATCTTAAAAGTGGATGATGTTGTGAGTGTAATCTTGATTGAAGAAATTCACAGGAAAAGTACAGGTGAATCATCAGGGAATGCTTTGAGTGCTGAAAGTAAGAGAAGGCAAAGAGAGAAGATCGAGCATGGGGGATCAAGGTCAAAGATAGGCAGGAGATCCAAGTCCAGGTATGGTAGAATAACCTATTAGAATTGTGGAAAGGCAGGGCACATAAAGAAAGATTATTGGTTGGTTGAAGATCAGCATGAAGGACATGAAGAAGCAAATGTTGCAGAGTTTGTTGCATAGGATGCTCTGATATGTTCCTTGGATAAAGTAGAATCTTAGGTTTTAGATTCTGGTGCCTCTTTTCATGCATCCCCAAATAGGGAATTTTTTCATCAATATGTCTAGGGAGACTTTGGAGAAATTTATTTAGGGGATGGTAAGCCTTGTCAAATAGTTGGCAAAGCGAAAGTGAAGCTGAAATTGTAGACAGGCAACACATGGGTGTTGAAGGAGGTCATGAATGTCCCAGTCCTAAAGCAGAATTTGATTTCTGTTGGAAATTTGGGTAATGGGGGTTGCACAGTAACTCTCACAGTGGACTCTTGGAAAGTTTCCAAGGGTGCACTTGTTGTAGCAAGAGGTAAGAAAGTAGGTACGCTTTATCTATCTACTTGTATTACTTATTCTCTTTTTGGTTTATCTACTTCAGCTATAGATTCAAAGATGTGGCTTGATAGGCTTGGTCACATGAATATGAATGGGATGCATATTCTTGAGTCAAAGGGTATGCTTTCAGATTTTAAAAGTATGGATCAAGATTTCTATAAGCAAAGGAAGAAAGTGACATTTCTTGAGAAATCTAATGTTCGTGACAAGAATAGGAAAGTCTTAGTTTTTAAGGAGAGGAAGATAAACAGAGATCAGTGTAAGGGGCTGAAGAATTCTGAGTAGAGCAAGGTTGATTTGGATAGGGTTTTAATCTAAAAGGAGCTCACAGATAAAAGTCATCGCTCACAAGTAAAACACAGAGACTGACATTAGTTAGAAAATTGACGTCGACATCTAGATAGGGATCGACATCGGCTATGTGCAGCCTGACATCAGTGACTCTAGATAAATAAACACCAACATTGGTCAGGGGGAACCGACATCGGTGATGAGGTAATCGCATGGAACCAACATCGGTCGGGTGCAGACTAAGATGTGACCAACATCGGTCACTAAGACAGATTTTGGGTGGACAACAAGCTGTCAAGGAGTCTCAAATGCCCATATAGAGGACTGAAAGGGTAAGTAAGCCTCAAATTCATCATTTCCTTTCTTTACACTACTTATTGCTCACTAATGGTCAATAACTAAGAAGTTATTAAAGAAGCAGAGCAGGTAGAATCCAAGAAATAGTGGGAGCTTGGCATGGATGAGGAATGTGGTTTCTTGGAGAAGAACCAAACAAGAGTTTTTTGGTAGAGTTTTCGGCTGGAAGAAAGCACTGAGAGATGAATGGATTTTTAGGATAAAGAAGAGTGGGAATGGAGATGTGAGATGGAAGGCCAGGGTATATGGTCTTGAGTAAGCTGCAAGACAATGAAGGTTTAACCATTATGTTTTTCTTTACCAAGTTGGATAATATTAGCTACATTATCCTATTACTATATGTTGTGCTTGTTACAGGGTCACATATGTAGGGAGTTGGTGAACTAAAGGTAAAGTTAGTTCAGAGGTGTGTCATGAAGAATCTGGGAGTAACAAGATTCTTTGGCATGAGTGTGTTCTAGAGACATGGAAGGTCACAGGTTGATTTTGTCTCTAGATGATTGTGTGAAACTAGTTAGCACGTCGATGGTTGGACAGTTCTATGAATAGTGTCTTGATTCACATAGTGAGGTTAAGTGCATGGTATGTACTAGACCTGAGTTTGCCCAAGTAGTGGGTATTTTTAGCAAGTTTGGAGCCAATCTGGGAAAGAAGCACTGGAGGGTAGTTTAGTGGATTCGCAGGTATCTGAGAGGGACCAGCAACAGGTATACATGCTATGCAGGGTCAAGCACTTCTCTACATGGATTTGTAGATGTAGATGTGGTAGGTGATTTGGATGACAGGAGGTGCACCACAGGATTTGTGGTGGTTGGTCTTCAAGAGTGATCTTGAAGAGGGATACAAAGCCAGGAAACAAACTAGATGATGTATAGGTACAGGTACATGTGCAACTATTTATCTCCAAGTGGGAGATTGTTAGGTTATGGAGCTAAAAGCTTCACTATATGCAGACATGGAAGAGTTACTGAGTGTCACAGTCACCGGCATCGATTAAGCTGATCGACATCAGTCAGTGATGGACAAGAAGGAAACTGACATCGGTCAGGAGTTGGCCGATGTCGGTCACCTCTAGGCAGATAGGGACCAACATTGATCACCTGTGCGGTACTAAAACTATTCATTGCATGAACAGTTAGTTTGTTGAGTCAGTTGTTTGCATGTAAAGGCTATTTCGAGTCTTGAGCTGTGTGTCTAATTATTGTAAATTTAGAAGTCTAAGTTATTGTTTAGTATGGGATCTATTTATAGACCCATTGGCATGTATTATAATCAAGAGAAATAGAGGAAGGCAAGGTAAATCCTTCTAATTATAAGATCATTTGAATTGCAGGTTGTTGCAAGTTCATGGTAGATCTACATGTGTAAGTAAGATCATTTGAGCTGCAGGTTGTCGCAAGTTCATGGGATATCTACTTGAAGTACTTTGAGTACTTGTGTACTGGTAGTGTTATTACTGACTGGTTGGAGGTGAACACCAACTCTATGTTTGAGTTGTGTGTTGGGACCATTTTTGGTAGGAGAGTGAACTCTTGATTGAGAATTACTAGGAGCCCTTGAGGTGTGGGAAGCCTTATAGAGGTGTGAGAAGAAGTGGCATCTTCTTTATTGTATTTTCTTTCTGGATGAGTATTAATACAAGATTGTGTATTGTCTCTCATATTTTGTGCTATTTGTGAATTCTAGTTACTTGTTCATTCTGGTATAATTCTGTGTTTAGTTGCTAATACAAGGTAATCATATATACTCTTATTGAGGAGTAGGATTCTGACAAGTTGGGATCAGAGCATTTATGTTCTTGATTCCCTCTCAACAATTGGTATCAGAGCTTTTGGTTGGGTTACTAATAGGTTGTATCAGATCTGGTTAGTGTTTGTTGATTACAGGTCACTCACATGGGTTTCTGTTTGAGTGGGAGTATAGCAATGGTAGAAGAAAGTAAGCTACGAATGGAGAAGTTTAATGGCAAGAAATATCAATTATGGAGGATGCAGATAGAAGATTATCTATATCAAAAAGATTTATACTTACTGTTGGGTGGGGTTACATGCAAGCCCACAGATATGAAGGATGAAGAATAGAATGTTTTTGATTGAAAGGCTCTGGGATCTATAAGGTTGAGCCTTGCATCGTCTGTGATTTCCAACTTATCACAGGCTAAGACAATGGTAGAGTTGATGGAATCTTTGGCAAATTTATATGAGAAACCCTCAGCTTCGAATAAGGTATTTCTTATGAAGTAATTATTTAATTTGTAAATGTTGGAAGGTGGATCTGTACATAGTCATCTTAGTGATTTCCATGGTTTGGTAAACCAGTTAAACTTAGTCAATATTGTTTTTGATGATGAAATTAAGGCTCTCTTAATCTTGTGCTCATTACCTAAAAGTTGGGAAAGTCTGGTAATGGCAGTTAGTAATACTGCGTCTACTTCAAAAATCTTAAAAGTGGATGATGTTATGAGTGTAATCTTGAATGAAGAAATTCATAGGAAAAGCACAGGTGAATCATCAGGGAATGCTTTGAGTGCTAAAAGTAGGGGAAGGCAAAGAGAGAAGATCGAGCATGGGAGATCAAGGTCAAAGATAGGTAGGAGATCCAAGTCCAGGTATGGCAGAATAACCTGTTGGAATTGTGGAAAGGCAGGACACATAAAGAAAGATTGTTGGTTGGTTGAAGATCAACATGAAGGACATGAAGAAGCAGATGTTGCAGAGTTTGTTGCACAAGATGCTCTGGTATGTTCCTTGGATAAAGTAGAATCTTGGGTTTTAGTTTCTGGTGCCTCTTTCCATGCATCTCCAAATAGGGAATTTTTTCATGAATATGTCCAGGGAGACTTTGAAGAAATTTATTTAGGGGATGGTAAGCCTTGTCAAATGGTTGGCAAAGGGAAAGTGAAGCTGAAATTGCAGATGAGAAACACATTGGTGTTGAAGGAGGTCATGCATGTCCCAGTCCTAAAGTAGAATTTGATTTCTATTGGAAAGTTGGGTGATGGGGGTTGCATAGTCACTCTCACAGTGGACTCTTGGAAAGTTTCCAAGGGTGCACTTGTTGTAGCAAGAGGTAAGAAAGTAGGTACGCTTTATCTATCTACTTGTATTACTGATTCTCCTTCTGGTTTATCTACTTCAGCTATAGATTCAAAGATGTGGCTTAATAGGCTTGGTCACATGAATATGAAGTGGATGCATGTTCTTGAGTCAAAGGGTATGCTTTTAGATTTGAAAAGCATGGATCGAGATTTCTGGAAGCAAAGGAAGAAAGTGACATTTTTTGAGGAATTTGATGTTCGTGACAAGAACAAAAAAGTCTTGGTTTTCAAGAAGAAGATGATGGACATAGATTAGTGCAAGGGGCTAAAGAATTCTGAGCAGAGCAAGGTTGATTTGGATAGGGTTTTGATCCAAAAGGAGCTTGCGGGTAAAAGTCATCGCTCACAAGTAAAACATAGACACTGACATCGGTTAGAAAATGGACGTCAGCATCTAGACAGGGACCAACGTCAGCTATGTGCAGCCTGACATCGGTGACTCCAAACAAATAAACACTAGCATCAGTCAGGGGGAACCAACTTTAGTGATGAGGTAATCACATGGAACTGATGTCAGTCAGGTGCAGACTGAGATGTGACTGACATCAGTCACTAAGACAAATTTTGGGCAAACAACAAGCTGTCAAGGAGTCTCAAATGCCCATATGGAGGACTGAAAGGGTAAGTAAGCCTCAAATTCATCATTTCCCTTCTTTACACTACTTGTTGCTCATTGATGGTCAAGAACCAAGAAGTTATTAAAGAAGCAGAGTAGGTAGAATTTAGGAAATAGTGGGAGCTTGGCATGGATGAGGAATGTGATTCCTTGGAGAAGAACCAAACGGGAGTTTTTTGGTAGAGTTGCCAGCTGGAAGAAAGCATTGAGAGATGAATATATTTTCAAGATAAAGAAGAGCAGAAATGGACACGTGAGATGGAAGGCCAGGGTATATGGTCTTGAGTAAGTTGCAAGACAATGGAGGTTCAACCATTGTGTTTCTCTTTACCAAGTTGGATAATATTAGCTACATTATCCTGTTACTGTATGTTGTGCTTGTTGCAGGGTCACATATGTAGGGAGTTGCTGAACTAAAGGTAAAGTTGGTTCAGATGTGTGTCATGAGGAATCTGGGAGTAGCAAGATTCTTTGTCATGAGTGTGTTTTAGAGACATGGAAGGTCACAGGTTGATTTTGTCTCCAAATGATTGTGTGAAATCAGTTAGCACGCCGATGGTTGGACAGTTATATGAACAGTGTCTTGATTCACATAATGAGGTTAAGTGCATGGTATGTACTAGACCTGAGTTTGTCCAAGAAGTGGGTATTGTCAGCAAGTTTGGAGCCAATCCAAGAAAAAAGCACTGGAGGGTAGTTCAGTGGATTCTCAAGTATCTGAGAGGGACCAGCAGTAGGTATACATGCTATGCAGGGTCAAGCACTTCTCTACATGGATTTGTAGATGTGGATGTGGTAGGTGATTTGGATGACAGGAGGTGCACCATAAGATTTGTGGTGGTTGGTCTTCAAGAGTGATCTTTAAGAGGGATACAAAGCTAAGAAACAAACTAGATGATGTATAGGTACAGGTACAGGTGCAACTGTTTATCTCCAAGTGGGAGATTGTTAGGTTGTGGAGCTAAAAGCTTCACTGTATGCAGACATGGAGGAGTTGCTGGGTGTCATAGTCACCGGCGTCAGTTAGGCCGACCGAAGTCGATTAGTGATGGACAGGAAGGCAATCGACATTGGTCAGGAGTCAGTCAATGTCAGTCACCTCTAGGCAGATAGGGACTGATGTCAGTCACCTGTGTGGTTCTAGAACTGTTCATTGCATGAACAGTTAGTTTGTTGAACCAGTTGTTTGCATGTAAAGACTATTTTGAGTCTTGAGCTGTGTGTTTAATTATTTTAAATTATGAAGTCTAAGTTATTATTTAGTATGGGATCTATTTATAGACCCATTGGCATGTATTGTAATCAAGAGTAATAGAGGAAGGCAAGGTAGATCCTTCCAATTATAAGATCATTTGAATTGCAGGTTGTTGTAAGTTCATGGTAGATCTACATGTGTAAGTAAGATCATTTGAGTTGCAGGTTGTTGCAAGTTCATGGGAGATCTACTTGAAGTACTTTGAGTACTTGTGTACTGGCAGTGTTATTACTGACTGGTTGGAGGTGAACACCAACTCTGTGTTTGAGTTGTGTTGGGACCATTTTTGATAGGAGAGTGAACTCTTGATTGAGAATTACTGGGAGCCCTTGAGGTGTGGGAAGCCTTATAGAGGTGTGAGAAGAAGTGGCATCTTCTTTATTATATTTTCTTTCTGGATGAGTATTAATACAAGATTGTGTATTGTCTCTCATATTCTGTGCTATTTGTGAATTCTAGTTACTTGTTCATTCTGGTATAATTTCGTGTTTAATTGCTAATACAAGGTAATCATATATACTCTTATTAAGGAGTAGGATCCTGACAAGTTGGGATCAGAGCATTTATGTTCTTGATTCCCTCTCAACATGGTGAACCTCTTCACCTTTCCTTTGAACTTGATTTTGAGTACACCAATAATGTGGTTGAATATGAATCCCTAGTAATAGGTATCCAAACCACTCTAGCCTTGAGAATTAAGACACTTAGTATCTTTGGTGATTCCCATCTTGTGGTCAACCAGGTGAATGGATCCTACCAATTTAATAATGATGTTTTACAAAATTACAAATCGTTAGTAGTTGTACTATTAACATCATTTGATCATTACCTTATCTAGTCTCTTCCATGATCTACCAATAAGTTTGTGGATACAATGGCTTCCCTTACTTACTAAATCCCATCTCAACCTACCAGTTCTAAACTCTTTGTCACCATTCACTGCTTTATCATAACCTCTTATATCCATTTTGACCTTCCTACCATTTATAATATGGAAGATTCTCCATCAGACATATGGTACGATCAAGCCTTCACCTACCTTAACCTCAGAATTATTCCTACCAACCTCTCCATGAATGCCCAAAGATATTTTATTCGGAGTACCTCTTATTATACCATACTAGGGGGAGTCTTTTATAAGCACAATTTTGACAACCTCCTTCTCTATTGTCTACATATTCATGAAGCTTCCCATGTTATCAAGGTAAAGCATGACAAAATCTATGGGAGACACTTTAGTGGTTTAGCTGTCACTAAACTTATCCTTTACCTTGGCTACTACTATCCCACCCTCAACTAGGACTATTGTGATTATGTAAAAAAGTGTGTTAAATGTCAATAACATGATAATTTACATCATGCACCTGCCCATGGCCTTCAAGTATCCAAAGACTATTGGCCCTTCTCACAATAGGGACTCGATCTTATTGGGGAAATCAATCCTCTTTATTCATAGTGATACCAATCCATCATCACTACCATCAAATATTTCACCAAGTGGGTGGATGCTATTCCTCTCATCTTGACCAAAGCTAACAAGATAGTCAACTTCATTAATCATCAGATCATTTATCATTTTGGTGTTCCCCATAAGATCATCATCAATAATGGAAAATATTTTAAAAACAAGCAAGTCCAAGGTCTTTACGATGTGTTTGGCATCAAGTTAAGCTTTTATCACCTTATCATCCATAAGAAAATGGACAGATGGAAGCCTCTAATAAAACTCACAACAAGATGTTAACCAAAGTAGTTAGTGCTTTAGGTTGAAATTAACACTTACACATACCTTTCACTTTATGGGCTTATCACACTAGCATTCAAACCTCTATGGGTGATATTCCTTTCTCTCTAGTCTTTGGAGTAGAGGCAGTCTTGCCTCTCAAAGTCTAGATTCATTATCTTTGCATATCCTTGTAAGACATCATTTTTAAGAGTGACTATCATTAATAATGTCTAGCATGACTTGAGTTATTTGACAATCATTAACTAGCTACTCTTAACCATCTTTGTGTCTACCAAGAGTGAATCAATCATGCCTATAAAAAGCACCTTAAAGAAAAAGAATTCAATATCGAAGACCTTGTCCTAAAGGAAAATCAATGTGTAACCAATATGGACAAAATTAAGAGAGGCAAGTTTGATTTCAATTGGCTTGGACCCTACATCATAAACCACATGTATGGATTAGGAGCTTAATATTTTTCATCTCTCAAAGGCAAAGCAAAACCTAAGCCTCTCAATGCTTTGCATCTATACCCTTTATTTTATTAAATAAGGATCAAAATCACCTCTTATCTAACTTAAGCTCATCCCTTTATTTACATGACTTTCACCTTCACTTACCTATCCCCATCCCTTTGAGGATAACTGATTACAACATGAACCATGTGATTAACATCATAGTTATAGCCTAATCATAAATATGGGTACCATGGCTCTAACTATAGCATGGTTATCATGGATACTTTTCATCTCTAATTAGATGGAATCCCATGGTCATTATCTCTCAAGACCACCCATTTCACCTATCATTAACCTTTTATGCTAAATATTTTTACCTCATAAAGGTAAACCTCTAAGCCTATATAGACATGTCTATGTCTAAACCTAGAAAAAAAATTGGGATATTAAAATATCACTTGGGTCACATGTCTCTAGCATTACAGATTACTCCCTTGAAGGACAGTTTCCCAAAAGCTAAATTGCTTAAAAATAGACTGCTACCTTGAAGGATAGCTACCAAAATAAATAAACCCAAACATAGACCACTCCCTTGAAGAATGGGTAAGTCAAATTTGTTAAAATCAATCATTTGAATCTTCCCACATCAATCAGCTTCACAAACCTATCGAAACAACAACAAATAACAAAAGACCCTATATTAAAATTAGAACAAGCTATCCCAAGAAATCTACAATTAGCTTTCATATCTAACATTAGTAGACTTTCTGCATCAATTAGTCTACACCTTACATTAAGACATGGACTTGTCTAATATGGTTCTTAGGTCACCTATAGAAGGGGAAAACTAACCCACATAAGGTTACCTTACCTATCACCCATTTACCCTTAACCTACCACCCATCTCCCCTTTATACCATCTACAAATCAAGGGATTATGATATTACTTGACATAATGTGATCAAGACACCTTTTTATCAACCAAAGCATGCTAATGCAAAGTATTCTAAAGGCTTATATTCCTTAAGCCAATCTAACTTTGGTTTTCTTTTGTCCTTACCAATGAAAAAACATCATTCCTTTTCCTCATCCTCTCATCATTGGTTCATTTAGACATATGTGTCATGATTCTTATCTCTATTATCATGTTTAGTTTGGTATCTAACTTACTTTATGTGCTTCCATTAACATCATAACCATAATCAAATTATTAAAATCATAACCAAAACATCATATCATAAACATACATCACATCCATAATAAATGAAATAAATGACATCATATATCTATAACCATGAGTATAATCCTATCCCTGCTCATAAACCACATCATATAACATCATATCCATGAACAAAATAAAACATCATCTAGAAAAATCATCAAATGCCTAAGATATAGAGTCTACATAAGCATAAATCATAAAACATCAAAACATGTAAACCATGAACCATGAAATATACATCACATCTATATATCATCATGAACATCATAAACATTATATACATCATGCCATCAAAATAAATAATACATGTAATAATGTATATATCTCTCTCAAAGCATGTACATCTCACTGCATCATCATACAAGATGGTATCAAAATCATGTACATATATACCTATACATCCTATCATATAATATCATGCCCATAGGGCACCACTACCACTTACCCCACCTACACTACCATTACTATCTAGTGTCGGTCCTCCTAAGATGCTTACCTATCCACTTTTTGAAGTGGCCTACTGACCTATAGTCACCATAGCTACCCCACTTGCTAAACTAGCTTTGTACTCACCCTATCAATGTTTTTCAGAACACTGTGCCAAAGCTATGGCCTCATAATACATTAAATCTTCCACTTTGGCAAAGTACCATGCCATAGGGATGTGGTCTACTAGTGTTGCCAATGCTCTTCCCCTCTATCTCAAGATGTCCCTCTTCTGGATCACCAAGCCTAGTGAGGTCCTAGCTTGATCCCTCTCACCTATCACGATGGTAACCTAACCCTATAATTTCATAATTTGGCCCTAAAATGTGGACAAATATCCCTATAATGCTATAATCTATACCTATGTAGTAGTCAATGTTGCTCCTACCTATCTATTAGGGCCACCACCCTATACCTATAAACCCTTACTAACTAGATTCACATCTATGGCCTACCAACCCCCATCATCCCACCCAAAATTGACCATTGTATAAAGGGCCCGATACCATGTCACATAGCCATCAACAAACCTAGCATCATTAACCCTTGCTCTCATGGGTAGCTCCTCATGATTTAGGACCACCTCCTCTGGTTGTGGCTTGGAAATAAACAACTCAACATCTTCCCTCCTATACCTTGAGAATAGACCTAGAATCCCTTGCACTCAGCCAAAATGCCTCCAAAATATATCAAATGGGATAAGCTCAATCTCACCCTCTCTCCTCCCATAGATCTATCTCAATCTCTGTAATGAAAATGTATGATAGTTATAGATGTCCCACCTAGGGAAGCTAACATATGGCATCAAAATAATATCCCCCATAACCAAGCCATCTAATGTATCCCTAAACTAGTTAATATCCCTTTCACCTCCTCCAGCTCCTATAACTGCATAGTCACCCCTCCACCAAAGAATCCCACTTTGAAATCCATTTGGGTGTAGCCCTCCCATGGTAGCCCCAATTATTTTAGAACCTTAATATACTTGTAGTCCCAACAATGGAGCAAAAACCTTACACTAATCCCATATCATCGGTGAGCTCAAAATCCCCATAACTCCCTATATATCTAGACTAGCAAAACTGGTGCCCACCCAAACATTATCCTACCAAGTAAAATCTCCACCAACACTCCCAGTAATAGATAAGGAAACCACCCACTGATTGAATTAAGCAATGAAAAATAATAAACTAACATCATCACCAAACATCTCTCATCTTGAGCCTTACGGTATAATAACCCATAACTAAAGCCACCGACATGTCAATTGGCAAGGGCACGATCTTCATCATATAAAAGCTCCATCTACTCATCCTTCTCTTCATTCTCAATATGGTATATTTTCTCCCCCCAAATGGGAATCCTTGTCATCCTATGAACATTTTCTAGTAGGATGGTCATCTCTCCTGTCAGTAAGAGGAAGGTGTTCATGGTCAGATCCCATCTCTCAACAAGGGCCACAATCATCATTGCATCTTGTGGCACATGATAATAGTGTCTCATAGCTCTAATTATGACCTCCTTCATATGTGCCTAATCATCCCTCCATGTATCTTCATAAACATCTTAGGAATCAAATCCCTCATCTGGATATGATCTCATGCCTACAAAAATTCAAGTTAACATGCACACTTAGTTTTCCATTACCACTGCTCATCTTCATTCATTCTACCTAACTCAACCTCTTTATCAACCTAAACCCACCTAAATCAACCTATTATAATACTAACCTAACCCAAAAACATTTCAATACCTACCCTAACCCATCAAAGTAAACTACTAACTCTTTTTTCAAAAAACATCTACCCTAACCCATAAAAATTTCATCACCTTCCCTAAACATATCAAACTAACACCTAACTCTAACCAACAACCATTTCAACACATCACTTTTATTTAAATATTTCCCTATCCTAACTTACACTTGGCATTTTAAGTATTCCAAACCCTTTAAAACATTTTAATTTTTTTTTCTAATATCTTTTTATTAAAACACACCTTCCCTAATCACTTGACCATCGATGTCAATATGACTGCTGATGATCAATTTGATTTTTTGCTTCGATGATCAACTATCGATGGTCAAATCTGACCATTGGTGGTTGGGTCAAACCACTGATGATCACTATGTGTGATCATCAATGGTAAAACACCTAACCCTACCTTCTTAAAACCTAACAAAATAATACAATTCAATAAATACATTTCCTAATTGTATCCTATACCCTACCCCCAACTCAAATACTCTTTCAATTTGAAATTTCATCAGCTAATTTTTAAAATCATAAATAAAACCTAAATCTAGGTTAAACCACCCCTAAAACCCTACCAAAATAAACACAAAATACCCAAATTCAACTTCAAAACAACCAAATATATTAAATCTATCAATTTAAAACACCACCTAGTTCATTCCTCACCCACTGTCAAAGATGTAGCCCATGTCTCACTACTCATCTACATCCTCAGTCCTAATAGATCACCTCAACACACACCTCCAACCAATCAATAATCACCAAGTCAACAAGATGTTGAGTCAACCCTCTCACACAAAAGGTCATGTCACCAAATTGTTAGAATACATGAAAAACATGAAAGTTAACAAGCTAAAAGTGAAAATAAATTTTGTTTTTCACTTTTTATCCTTTTGCCTTTTAAGGTTTACCCCTGATTGTTGATGATTAGGGTGACTGTCAAAGGTCGATCTTGGGACCCCTAACCATCAACGATCAGGAAACCCAAATTTTAAAAAATTTAGGCACCCACACATAAGTGCCAAATTTTTGGAGATTACCTTCTCCCCCAAACTAAAACCAACCTTTGAAGAATACCCTCTCCAACTGATCAACCAACCCCCTAATCACATCCACCTCGATGTTAGTCATTTTTGGCCTAGATTTTCACATATTTTTTATGACAACCTTACCTTGGTCCTCTTTGACTACACCAAACAACCTTTCCATGTTAAACATTAAAATTTTCACCACCTAGTACATACTAGATCATTTGTGTTTTTCAAGGGAGCACTTCCTACCTTGAATACCTATAAAAACACTGACCCTATCTAAGTGAGTCAAGAGAAATGACCTGATCAGCTATGCCTAATACTATGGCTCGATTACCCCATCACCAGTCCTTCTAAAACTGACCTTATTTTTACCAACATTGATAACTTTAGTCTTTGTGCGATCTCAAATATCATACTTAGTTGCATTTTGTGTGTATGCTTGTGCTTCAAATGCCTAATTACCCTTTTGTCACCAACCTCATGACTCATCATAAACCACTTATGAAATCCTGATTCAATTTTGGTTTCACCTTATTGACTCCTAGTTTGAGGGGGAATGCCTCCTCCCATACTCAGGGCAATCAGACCTTCGATCAATAAATCATTTTTTTTTCATCTCATTGATTCAAAGATGCATAATAAAAAGGGGGAAAATCTAGACACTAGAAAACCACACATGATGGTTCTAGATGTTAAAATACCTTAGGATATCTTAGGGACCACCTAACCCTTCTTGGCCCACTGACTAACCCATCAAACCTTGAGTCTAGTTAGTTACTTAACTGACTAAATTCACTAACTTACTAACTAACCCTTCACCCAACCCATTTTTACTTACCTTGACCAATTTTCCCTTAAACACTCAACCATTGATGGTTAGCTTAATTGTTAATGGTTAGGCTAACCATCAATGGTCAGGTCTTCCTCATTTTTACATAAATACCAATTATGTACAAGCTATTATGACATAATTAAATATGTTTGCCTTTCCCATTGCTAATGAACTCCCAAGTAATGGGAAACTATCTGAGCATGTTCAACTATCTATCCTCCATCTCTCTTTTCCTATAAAAGGAGGGGAGTAGGAGGTGAAATCCATCCATCAATCACAAGTATTCTAGCTTACAGGTATTCAAGCTTCCAACAAACCAATCTTCCTTCTAGTAATTCAATAACTACAATGGAGATCCAAACCTCTACCCAAATTTATCTTGAGGTTAAGTACTATTGCTCTACCAAAATTTATCCAGCCATCAACCATCAACCATTTAACAAGTAATAGGTACCATTTTTATTTTAGTTTTGTTTGTTTGGTTTCTAACTTCCAAGCTTGAATTAGACATCCTATACCTATCTTTTGACTTACCTACCCATAACTAGACCTTTAAACAAACCCTTGCCTGATGATTAAGCCATTATGTAACTCTTTTCTAAGTACTTTTAAAATCCACAAGCAATTACTAACAGTTAGCATAACCATCGACTGTCACCTCAAACCATCAACGGTTACCCAACCATTGACGATCAGCTTAACCACTAATGATCACCTTGACCACCAATGATCACTATGGTAAGAAATAATAACAACTTATTTTTAACCCTTTAGCCCCAACCAAATATAAGTTTAAGTGTTCTTACTTGTTCATAGGCCCCTACCTAATTTTTTGAACCTGACTTGATCTATTTTAGCATTAGTATTGACTTGTTATTGATATATTTAGTTATTTATCTATAAAGCATTAATTTCTTCTTGTATTTTATTTTAGTTACTTTTTATTATTTGATACAAGTACTTTTATTTATCTCTTTCAACTTAATTATTATCAAAGAGTGGATTGATAGCCTCTTAGCAAGCTCACACTTCTTGGATCTAGTTCACACTAGGCAGTCCACCTAAATATCTTTCTAACAATCCTTCTTTTATTACTTTCTTATCTATAGGTCATCCTTATAAGACAAAAAAGAGTTTTCCACACTCGTATAGATCATGTGTGCATAATGATTAGGTTCTTCTACCACAACCTTATTACTATTTTCTTATCTTCTTCCTTAATTAAGAAATGAGCAAAAATTAAGAGAAACACATACCTCAAAGACCACTCACTATGCATCTTCACCAGATGCATCTTGACATCAATGACATCATCTTTGACATCAATTACATCAACCTTGAAATCAATGACATCACTTCTCATCAAACTCCCTCTTTGTCATTGATGGCAAACACACTATAACCTAATCATTCTCATCTCCCTCATTCTAGTCTTTCTCCCCCTTTGACATTAATGATAAAGGGTCTTCCACAAATTGCTATCTGATCCTTGGACATGAAATTAAATAAAAAACACAATGAAATGCTAAAAAACACTCACCTTAATACTAGTTATTATAGACAACTCCTGAAAACACACTTTCCCCCCCCCATGCAACCTCTCAAAGACACTAAATGACAAATAGTCTTTAGAAACCACTCTTTTCAATAGCCTGCCTCTCCATTCTAAACAATGTCCCTTAGAATTTATCTCTAGAATTTTCTCCAAATAAATCCATGAATACCTCTATTATGACATCAAAGGCAACCACTCTCTTGACAAATAACTTAGAGATACCAAGTTTCCCCTTAGACCAAACATATCTTATTCAAATGAACTAGGAACTCAAGATTACTTTCATTCCTTAACTTGACTAAATAAGATTAAACTCTTGATCACTCACTAGGCTACCACATTATTTACACCCATTTTTAGAATTAGGGACTTACCCTTTTATCTTCTCATATTGCGCACCATATGAATCAATAGAACTCAAAGACCATCCTCAACTACCTCCAAATATCTTGATTCCAAAACCAAATCTTAACACAAATGAAGTTTAGCTATCAATTGATAGAATCACAAACAAATACTTTCTTTCCTCTCATATACCAATTGACTAATTTTTGACCTTAGAAGCATGATGTCAACCTTAAATCTCTCACCATGTTTCCTACTAACTTAAAACCTTAGAGCTACCAATCTCCTTGAACTCTCAAACTACTCATAATAATGCAAAAGGAAATTTAAAAATGAATCATGCACATACTTTTGCATTCCATACCATGGATCCTCATGCACTAATATTCAAAAACAATGCTCATACTAACCAAAATACCTTTCACCTTGTCATATACATATAATCTACAAAGAACATAACTCATACCTTGCAATAAAGATAACCTGGAATCCTCTTAAGGTGAATCCTTATTTGACTGCAACCTTATTTTTTTATAAATAGGTGAGTGTCTCCATGAAGCTTAATGGAGTCACCCATTTTCATAAGGCACTAAAAATCATGAACTCAAGAGATTCCTAGATCTCCAATCCACTCTTCTCAGTCATCTTGCAATCATGATATTGATAGTCCCTCTTTAGAATCCACTTAGGCTTGCTTGAAGCATTTAACTCATCCACCTTGTTATCCTTCTTTTATTTGACTATCTTGTCAATATATGTAGATAACAAATTTTCTTGACATTCTTTCATATATGATCCTTGCTCTACCTTAGCAAATAGTTCATTTTGACTAGTAGACTAATCATGACTCACCTTGACTATCTTTGGTTTCCATACAAATGTTTGACCGTTATCATGCACTCTAGGAGCTCCATATACCTTATTATGTATTGAGGGCATTTTAACTCTATTAAAAAATAATATTTAAATGTATCCCACATTATGACAAATGTAACATTATTATTTTTACCTCTTAAATGATCACTCCTTCTCCCATGGTCCCATGATAACTCATCCCTTGAGATTGTTCTATAATCACTTGTTATATGACAAAATATATGATAAGAAAAGTAACAACCATATAAATAATTGGAATAACTCATTACATTGGGATGCCTGATTTGTCTCTTCATATTAACTTTCATGTTGGTGTTATTAACTTGCTCTGGCTTCTCACACTCTTTCTCAAACTTGCTCATCTTGTCTATGAGTTGCTCATGCTCAACATTCAAAGAATCTAGCTCTGTATTCAAATTATCATACTCAACTTCTTTTGATATAAATTTAAATTGACACCTTCTAACTGATTCTTAAGATCTTTTATGATCTTCTCATCCCTTTGGGCTTCTTTGGCCCAATCACTCTTTAAGATACATATATGTTCCTTAAGACCCTTAACCATAGATATGAACTCATGCTTCCTCTTATTTTGGTGCTTCAAATCATCTAGGGAAATTATTATCTTAGCTTCAATATCTAATTTAGCTTCTCCTTCTTCTTTATCATATTAGACTTCTTCATCATACATGTTGTCTTCTTCCTTGGAGCAACCTGCTTCTTTAGCCAAAAATATAACTCTATTGACAACTTGATCAACATAGTCATCATCATCATTATAAAAATTATTATCAATTAACTCAAATGAATTCTTATTGAATTAAAACTTATATATATTCATTTTTATCATGATAGACACTGTCATCATCATAATCCATGCTTGCACTTTTAGGATCTCCTTTAGGATTTTAAGCCTACTTCAAAGGACCTGATCTAATACCAATAATTAGAATAAAAATGAGTGATATTTTGGGTTGGGGGGGGGGGTGAATAAATATTCAAAACATTCATTTAATTCCACTTAACATTCATTATCCATTCATACAAACATATAGATCAATCAAAGCACAAGAAACCATACATATGAACATGAAATACAAGAACACATAACATATGTGGGAAAATATCAAGGGGAAGAAAACCCACTGATCTATATAAATTTACTACAGTAATATAATAAAAAAATCAAATTTATTAAATTACCAACTCCACATGGATCACCAACCCCAACTAACCAAACACCTACTTGACTAGCCTTTAGTAAGCACCCACGTGAAAGGAGGCACTAACGCCCTAAATTAATCAAAACTAAATCATAAAAATAATTTATTTTATAACCTTTAGAACACATTTTTTATCACACCATATATGATGACCACCTCTGCATCTCTTCACACTCTTATCCCTCTCAAACTGCCTTTTAAGCCTCTTCACTCAACTAGGTCTCTTCAAGTCTGATAGGTCATATGAACTTGATATTATACTAAAAAATCCTATTCTATACTCATGATAGTATCTATAATATCTTATTATTGTCTATAATACCTCCTTCCACTCAAGTATATTCCATCTCATTTACTCCTCAATTCAATCCTCTAACTAGCCCAAATAGGCCTAATATGTCTTGTTTATATACAAAACTTATGAACACACACCTCTTGGTTGGAAAAAATCATTTAAACACTTAGTTTTGGAATTAAAAACATCTTAACACACATTATAAAAAATAATAAATCACACAAAATAGTCAGCCACACCTTCATTAGGCCTTATCCTCCTTTAGGCCTTATGGAGACCTAATGGGCCTTCTTTAGATACACGTTACACTTTGCCTTCCTTGAAACACTTTAAAAATAAAAAAATGGAAATAAAATATCATATAAAAATAAAATATACCCCAAATAATGTCTTATAAGATCAACAATACATTTTATAACAAATCACTACTTGAAACCCCTCATTAGTACTCAGTCTTATTAGGCCCGTGTCACCAAAATATGCCTTTCAATAATGAATATAAAACTTAATTAAGACAATAAAACATGAAAATAAATAATATATAATAAAAAATAATTACCTCAAAAATATCACCATATGCATTATACACTTCAACTTAGGGCATAAAGCCTCAAATTCATCACTGCAACTTGCTTACTCAAAACTGCCAAGATTGTCAAAAACACAATAATAAAACATTGACCTTATAACACGTTTATAAGGAGTTTAAAATAATTAAAATGAATTAACATGATAATTTCAAATATTTAAACCATCTTAAAATATAAAAATTATATGGTCTAGTGGCAACTATTGGTCTTGCAGACCAATGTGTTGACCTCACTACACACAGACCTCACCGAGCTCAATAAGCCATTTTGGATTCATAATTTTCACCACTTAAACTATCTTTAAAACTCATAAAATACATTTAAATTAATTTTTATTCATTAAAAACAACTCCATTCACTTGAATCCATCAATCTACGATGAAAATACACGTAAAACCAATTTATCATTATTACCTACGTTTTGCACAATTTGCTCTATTAGGCCTATTAGTGATTGGCCTAATTGGATCACCAAAATGAGAAAATTAATATAAACAATATAAAAACCACCATATACATAAAATACAAGTCTTTACCTTCTCCATCCAATCATGTACAAACTTTGTCTAATATAACTTTTGATAGCTACAATATCTTCTTTAGAAATAAGATTATATCTTCACTTTTTCTCTCTCATATCTATAAAAAACACCACCTACAAGTACTTGGGAGAGTCAAATACAATATAAAAACACTTAAATAGGTATACCAATCCATTTTGGTCACTTTTGATCAACATCTGCAACATTGGGTCCTTATTAGTGGTCGAAGAGGGTTTAAACCTGTTCGTAGTGTTAACAATCATTCATAAAGTGTAGCCACTCAATTAAAAAACTAATTAATTGAAATTTAAATTATACCATTATCCATATATCATTAATATCTTAGGTTCCCATGAATTTTTTTGATGAGCTAATGAGCATAATAAAATCCTTCTTGGGTTGAAAACCCTTCATTCTGAGCACTCGAGAGACCTCCAAATAAATTTTCATGCCCTTTACTTAAAACTAAAACCTCAAACTTCATGAAATTCCTGAAAAAAATTTAATAAATTTTTTTAATGCACACCTACTCACACTTTCCTTAGAAATTTATCTTGATACCCCATTAAGATACACTCTCTCTCTCTACACCATAACCTTATTACCTTACTAGGCCTTAAACTAACTTTCATGCCTCTTTACATACTCTCAACACCTAAATATCATGATAAAAATCTCACTCTCATTCCATACAACATATCTCATGCTTAAACAATACCATACATCCTTCACATGCCTTGACAATAGATCATGATACCTCATCAGGCTAGGCAAGGTCCAAGTATAGACCAAGATAGAATGCCTTACCCTAAAATACCCACCTTAAAATAATTTTGAATGATTATAAACCTAAATCAAAAGCTCATACAATTCAAAAAAAATTCCCACTTTCATGATTTAACTCACTTCACCATGATACCTACACATACCTTGTCACAAGTTCTAGACTGGGTTTCACAAGATACCTTGACTATGATCAAACATACTAACCTCAATGATATCAATCAAATTAACATAAGAACATTCAAACACTCTTCCAATCTTCTTGACATAACTCACTGCCAACTGATCTTGACACTTCCAACTGACCTTGCTCTCAATAACACTCTTGTAAACCTACTTGTCATCATACCTTCACAAGAACCTTCAATGACAACACTAAAAAATTCATGCTGACTTAAACCTTGATATAAACCTTGAAATTAACTAACAAAGAAGACAAATCTCAAAAAACTCATGTTATCACATCAAGCTCACATCTCAAAGACCACTCACCATGCATCTTCACCGGATGTACCTTGACATCAATGATCTTAACCTTGACATAAATGATATCAACTTTGACATAAATTAAAAAACTTATCAATATGTCCATGTGGTATTATTTATGTCACAAAGATGGGAGGGGGACTAATATTGATTACCCATTTGAGTGTCAAAACCATCAAAACTCCCACGAGGACTATGTGTCAACTTTAGAAAGTACAGTCAAAATAAAGTTGGTTTTTCACCATCTAAAAGACCCATATGTGATATAATTCAGATTATTAAATGGTTTAATTTATCTAAGAGTACCTAAATTAAATCTAAATATGGCCCAATCATTTAATTATCCTTTAAATAAATGCAAAAGTATGCATAGGGCATGGTAGAATGGTAGTCCCAATAAAATACCAATGATAATCTACCAAAAATATTTGAATCAGATTACTACTATCCCCCAAAATCTAATATAAATTATTTATTATGGCATGAGTCATCACATGGCATCCACATGGTAAAAGGCCAAGAAGAGACAATGAACATAAAAGATAAATTTTAGCCTTTAATAGGCATGGTCTCTAAACTGTAAATCATGCTTAAGTTTACAAATCTATCATGATCTTAACCACATTCCCAAATCATCATTAGATGTTTTTAACCACCCCAAAAATTCACTAAGTAAAGTTCATGTATAAATATATCTATATAAGGGACATCGTTTTCCCTTTGAAAGGATCAGAATTTTCATGTAATGAAATTCTATCAAAATTATAATAGAATCCTTTTTACTTGTTTTGGATCTATCTAATGTTCATCAAATTTTATCCATTATTTCTGGTTTTGAGTCTATTATTATGTAATAAGAGTTATTTTATGCTTATTTTTAGAGGTAGATGCAATAATTAGATTGTGCTTGAGTTAATCTAGTTCTTTGATTTTCTTTTCAATCTCTTTTGAATGCTCTATGCTTTATGTATAATTTGCTGCAAATATTTGAGTATTTTAAGTTTGTGAAGGGTTTTAAAGTCAAGAATTGAAATTAGTGTCCCTTAGAAGCTTTCCCACTAAGTTTTTAAACATTTGTGAAATTACCGAACTAGGCACACAATGGTATAACTGTGACTTGGCATGTTTCAATTCTCAAGCATTAGAATTTTCTTGACTATAATTTTATTTTCTTCTCCCTTTAACCTATTTTTATGTTTATTTTATAATTAAATCACTCTACCATATTTTATAAATTATCAAATTTATCCTCAGTAGCAATCAATAATAAGTTCAATCAACTAATAAGGATTCCAAGTGTCATCAAATAAGCATTGAGCCTCTGGTGGTAATAGTTTATGATTTTTGAGTAAAACGGTTAAACTTCTTGGTGCTTGGATATATTTATCCCATGAATTATCCATAACTCTTCACTCTAAAACACTCAACCTCATGAATGTTTTCAAACCACGATTTTGGAGAGAACAACACCGCTTACTCTTAGAATTTGAGGAGTCGTTACCCCGACCAAGACATGTACCAAAATTTTAGAGTGAAAATACATGGTGATAGGTTATTTGACTTTAGGTTCCTCCTTATAGGAATATTTTACATATTCCCATTAATTAGCTTCTAGTTGTGAATTGACATCCAAAAATATAACTTTTGTTTGATGCACTCATGTCTTCTACAAAAAAATTCATCATAGTTGTAACATAGCCCCTGAATTTTTTTGACTTTGTAAGGTTTTTAATGGGATGGATTTCAAATGAGGTTTTGTGATTAATTTTGGTTTTGTATATGTCTTTAAATAACCAAAATTGGATTATCAATGTTAGGAGGTGATATTATCTTTTGCAAATTTTTCTAGTCCTAATGCTTCCATCATGTTATTTGGTTTAAACATATTCACCTACAAGTGAATTATATCTTTGATCCCACTGATGAAAAAAATATTGAAAATATTATCATTTAATCCTTTTTTTTGGTTGGATCAATTTTTAAATTTAACTTGATACTTGTGAACCATTCTAGTTTGTCATAGTTTGGTTAGGGCTCTAATGAAATTATAAAAAGAACTCGAGCCAAAGCAAACCAAAAAAATATAAAAAAAACATCCCAAGTGGGTTATGTATGAAATTTTTGATACCATTTATACCACTATAAAACTTCATTATCTGATTGAAATGATGTGTTAGATACCTTGTCTACCCCCAATGTATTGTGTAACTTGAAATACTTTTCAACATGCTAAATCCAACTAATTGGTTTTGTACCATTTTTATTTAGGGTCATGTGGTATGGTTTAGGATATAAATCCACCTTTAGAATCATGATCACCATTAAGTCTATTGGAGGACATGGTATTTTGTGCATTTATGTTGTGTAGTCACTCATTCAACTTAGTGAGTTGGGAGTTGAGTTGAGATTAGAATTTAACTCAGAGTTATTCAATGTTGTATGACATGGCTTGGCTTCCCACATGAGCAAGAACCATTTAATATAGGGGTTTAGGGGTGCCATAAATTTATAATTGAATTTATATGTTAAAATGATCACAATGATATAATTTTTAAGGTTGATTTTTTTTTTTTTGGATGCAGGTAGAAAAAAGTTTGTGTGGGATTTTTTTCTAAAAAATTAAAATACCCATTAAAATGATCATCTCAAATATAAAATCACAAGAATGTATTCACCCTATGGTAAAAAAAATTATTTATAATCATTTTTTTCTTTTCTAATAACTAGATATTATAATGAGTTCAAGTTACCATTCTCTAATATTTTTTCCCTTGTGGCTACTAGTACAAGTTTAGGAAATTATTATGAAACATTTTAACCCTTATAATGGTTTTAGTTACTATTTTTTATCCTAGAATAATATGATGTTCATTTTATTAATATTGGATGTTATTATAGTTTTTAAGAAATCAAAATTAGATGGGACTACAAGAATTTCAAGGTTACAAGGAAAGACACTAAAAGGTGTGTTTGGTATTTGAGATTGAAAATATACTAAACTCATTCATAAAATAGTTGATGGTAAAGAAGCAATGGTCATAGTTTTGTTTGAAGTGATGTTTTCAAGTTTCACTTCTTGTATACTACTTGGTTCCTATTTTAGGTGTTAAACTAAGCAACATACAAACCTACTACCCTTTTTGATTTTTAATAGGTTGGCATAATTGGGAAGCCACCCTTTATGGGTTTTCAACAATTTTGGCCATGCTTCCAAACATTTATTACCTAAATTTTTTATTGTCATAGACATTTTTTTTAAAATGTGGAGTATGGAATACCTTGTTATGGTGGAAGAGGCATATATTGAGAGGATATAAAGGGAGCAACATGAGAAGACTGGGTAGTTGTTGATGAATTTACATATGATGATGTAAAAGTTGATGTTATACCAAGATTTTGCTAAGGATGAAGTTGCATTGCCTAAGGAAACTTCTTCATATAGATAATATTTATGAGCTTCAAAAGTGAAATGTAATACATTTCATCAATGATTAGTTGAATTGAAGTGTCAAGATTGGTAAAATCTTGATTCTAAATTTTTTATTTTCCAAGACGTCTCTAACTATGTTGAATAACATGCAAAGGATAACTTGGATTTTCATGATGGTTTAGACATCATCATCAGATGTAGCTATAATAATTTGGTGTTGTTTATTATGCAAATTTGTGTTGTATTTTATATGTGTTCTATTCTCTATCAAAATACCATTGCATTTGCATGCATAAAAACCTACTACACAACATCATTAGTTCCAAAGTGCTCATTTTGGCCATAACATTATCTATAAACGTGAGAGGTTATTATTAAGAGATTTAAATTTTTAAAATTGATGCTTGGATATCCATGAAGACCTTTGATTTATCTACTTGGGATAAATCTGACATGATGTCTTTCCATTCATCTTGGAGCTATTTTTTCCAATTGAGCATCTTACTTGAGAACTATGTATCTTGAAGCATAATTGCATCTAAGACCTGCTCATATTCCTCCAATAATTTAAATATTTCCTAAGTTTCATTGCGTAGTATATGGATTTGAGCTTTAATTTATTACAGTCATTACATTACATCCAAATCTTGAATTAACCGGATGAGAAGAGTAGTGAAATGATTTTATTTTAATATGAATTGGTCACCCAAAAACTATTGAGCTAATGTCATGTAGGTTTCATCAATAATTTTGTGCATTTTTACAAATCACTCATGCATCTCATCATTCTTTGTGTGTAATTGAGTATTTTCTTGCTCAATCTCAGCTACCTTCTATGTCATGGATGTTTTAAATGTAATAATACCTTATATTTGATTTGAAAATGACACTTATGAAGCATCTAAATCAACTTAAGAAGATGAAGTAAGTTGGGAAAGTTGGGTCACAAAATCCATAGAGATCATTGGTTATTGTCTTATTTATGAAGCTATAAGAGTAAAACCAATGCATCATAGTGTAAATGCTTGGATATCCATCTACCAGGATCTATTGGAATCATCATTTATTTGTGAATATTTCTCTTGCACATCTCCTTATGCTAATATTGAACCTAATTTTTTTCCATATGATTACCCCTATGCTTCAGAAGTTCCTTTAGATCATTATTGTTGTTGATCTTGTGTTATAACTCCTTATCCTACCATAATTTGAACTTGGCATGTGGCTACCTAACTAGGTTTCATAGCCTCATCCCTCAACTACTTATTTTTTATTCCTTTGTCTTCTTCATTTTCTCTTCATACTTTCAAAGGTCTTATTTATGTTTATGCTCAAATTCCTTGGATGTCCTTTTTTACTTGGTCTTATTTTGTTATTCCTTATTTTGTGCAGCTATTTTTGCTTCCTAATTTTATTTTTAGAGTAAAACATCCTTATATTTATAATCCTTCTCCATAGCTAATTTATCTTTGACCTTCTTGGCCTTGGAATGTTCATGTACTAGACAATCCTCTATTTGAGCTTGCACTTACGGTTGATTCAGGAGTTTCCACATAGGAAGTTGATCCTAATATTCTTTCTCATATTTCACACCTTAATCTAAGGACTCAACAATTTTAGAATTGGTTCGATTTCCTTGCACAAGGGTGGTGTAATATAGTGAAGAAAGAGTTGAGTGGTGGGTAAGATGATGGAATGGCCACAATGGATGGTGAAACCTGGTGCTTGGGCATAAAAGACTTTGGGAATGTAGAGGGATGTACCTATATTTTATTTTGATGCTTGATAACATGGGTATTAAATTTTTCCACTTATGGTTTTTATTCCCTTAATGAACCCTCTAGACTTGTAAATGTATTTATTTAGATTGTAAGGCTTGGTTGTAGCCAAGCAGCTCTAGGTATGCAAGGTTTTTGCACTAGTGGATTAAAGGAGATAATTATTCTTCACTAATTTATAGCATGATAAGTTCACCAATAATTTATGTTTTCCTTTGGTCTTTTCTACAATTATTCCTCTATACTCAGGCCTTGCATCATTGTGGGCACTTTTACGTTCACTACAAACCTTGATGTCTCTTCTTGAAATTAATATTTCAATATGTGTTTGGCCTCATATTATCCAAATGTATCTACTATAATGGATTATATAGGTGGGTGAATTTTCATTAATAACATGGGCATGATGTAATTTCATACCTAATATATATGAACCACTTTATAGAAGAAGAATCCCTTCTCTTCTTCTCCATCATAGATGTCATCCTTAATATCCTCAAGTAAAACCCTATACACCTTTTCAGGTGTATCTCAAAATGGATGTAGATTATATTTTAATGTATTTTTTGCATCTATGTATCTTGAGCCACCTTTTTATTCTTTGGGTAGGTTCTTGTGGGGCTAGTGCTTTACATTTAGATGGCATGGTTTTTGATGAGGATACCCATGGTTGATCCAGTGGATTAAGATGAGCTTGTGTTTGTGTATATGACTACACTAACACTTAAACTTTTGGTTATTAAAATATAAGGGGCATGGATTGCATCATTCGGATGCTCATAATAAATTAAATATTTGTCCTCATTGTTTCTACCTTGGCCATGTGAATTTCAATGAAAAAGGGCAAATGAAACATGGGTAGTTTTTTTAACTCATGAATCTTGATTTAGACTCCATCATGCATATTTATAATGGTCAAAATTTACCCAAGGTACTTAATAACATCCTCATCTATAAATGGATGTTTAGTAATCATATTCTAGATCAAATTTGTGAATACATTTGCTAGCCAATAGTTGATAATAGGTGAAGTCACTCCTTTAAGGGATGTACACTTTGTGAAGTACAACAAGAATAATAAAAATTAATAATGTAAAGACTAATTTTTTCTTGACAAAAACTTCTCTATGTTTTTTATGAGCTCTATTATGAATATTTTAAATTAATTTATTTGAATTCTTATCTAAGCCTTACCATTTAGTGGGCAATTCCATTTACACCATTTGTAACATACTTTGCCCATTTTATTACCTACCAATAGAGATGCATGATGCATTTAGTGGGGAAATGAATTGGTGCATTAGTAACCTGATGAATGGTAACTCTTGTTATGAGTATGTCACTCCCAAATTTAAGAGTGAATGGGGGGTTTTGTATATTGTATGCTTTTAGTGACTTTTACCTTGTTGAAAACCATATAGCTTGTTCCATAGTGTTAGTGTTTATGTGAATTATTACTTATTTTGATAGAGGGATGGATCCATAATTGTATCTAATAATGAGGGTAATCATTAACTCCTCATGTTGGCTAAAGATAGGAATTGTTCTGAATATGAAATTCACAGTCTATTAGGGAGTGAAAGTACTGCGTAATCTAACACAAATTATTATGGTTGACAAAATCACTCTTTATTTATTACATTGATGAAATATAAGGGCTCAATATCACTCCATTTTTATTTTCAAAGTGTTAATTTGATTCCCATATCTTTGTTATGATATTTTTAAAAAGGCATAAGGCTCTAATGCATGACCATTTTATCTTCTATAAAATGTGTTGTGAATAATTTTGAACAACTCTATCATAAATGAACAAAGTTATCATCAGATTTCAAGATCTTTCTTTATTATTTTAGTTTGTAAAATATAAATTGCATTGTTATCCTACCTTTTATATAAATCCATCCCAAGTATTTTCCCTTGCTTATGTCTATCCATCAATATTCATTTCATGCCTCCACATGCCTAAATTAAATTAAAATATCCATTTTTATTTAACCTTTGGAAATTTTATGGTTATATGTAATATCCATTCATTTGACTTCAAAGATGTGACACATTATCATTTCATTTCACCAATCTTAACTATTTTATACAATAAATACCTTCCAAAAGATATATCTTTTTTAGGAATATGATATTCCTTTTTATTCAAAAACTAGATAATTTTTAAAAATTATCAATTATCAATCCTTTGTGACTTTTCATTTGTTTTCTCACACCCAATTCCCATACTTATCTCTTTTTCAAAACTAAAATAGGCTTCTCTTGTGAACCTGATTTTACATTATAAACATCATCATAATATAACATGTTATTTATTATGATTCACATGATAATATATTCCCTTGATTATTTATACTACTATGAACCCTATAAAAAATAAAATAAAATAAAATCCTAATATACGTTGTGTTATGCAACACTTAGTATGGTCTGCCTAATTTTTGAAGATCACCAATGGTAGGGTTTGAGCCTACAACCATTTATCCTTCTTAGAAGGATAATTAATTGAAGATTACAAAGTATTATAGTGCCTTATTTTGACACTTGATGAATGATATAGGGTATTTTTCATCTAATGTGCAACTTCCTTGGGTGTGTACCAAATATGTTCTCATATAACAAGACCATCTATTTAGTTTAAAACTATTTAGATCATAGGTTACGATTATGCCAGGACTTTTGAATTTTCTTATTGACCTCATAAATACAATTTTCTATTCATCTTCTCTCTTCCATGTGATTTAGTTCTAAAAACTTCTATTTTAGAAATTATTAATCCCTAAATCGCATTATCATTGCAATTCATAGGCTTGGAACTAGGCATTCCATTGGCATTATGGATTTCATTTTATACATCAATTGAAACATTGTATAACTTATCATCATTTATTTTTTTTATATATTCCCATAATATTTTTAGAATTTGATCTTCCAAATAATCTCTTTGTACATTATATAGATTTTATTCAACATATTCTCTATAATTTTGTTAGATGATTCTACCTAGCCATTTGCCTACAAATGGTACACTGTGATTTTGTGATGTGAATTCACAAACTCTTTTATTAAGGTTTTGTTAGTATTGTTTATAAAGTGTGTAACCTTATCACTTATCAGATTTTGAGGACATCCAATTTTTTATGATATATTTATACACTAAGTTCATAACATGTTTTTCACTACAACTCAAAGTCACATCCTCCTCCACCTATTTGGTGAAATAATCTATCATAGTTATAACATAATTGGAATTGGATTACTTGGATGAAATATTTTTAGGACCTACTACGTCAATAAACCATTGTTCAAATGGTTTCATATCCAAATCTTGATTTAATGACATATCATCCCTATGGTTATGTTTTCCCATATTTTGACATGCATCACAACGTTTTGAAACCCTATGTGCATCTTAAAATAATGTTGGCCACCAAAGCCCGCTTTAAAATATTTATGTCATAAATAATTCACCTATGAAATGTCCTCCTTTTACCACTTAATGTGCTTTGTTTAGAACTTGTGGTATTTCACATTCAAAGGCCACTCTACACAAAACATCATCCATCTTAATCTTCTAGAGAAACTCATTGATAATGATAAACTATAAAACTAATGAAACTAACCCTTTATTGTCACATTATATATAATGCACATGAAATATATGATGTTTAATAAAGTTTGTGATATCTTCCAACTATTCTAGGATCATAGTCACTCTAAAATATGTGCATCTAGAGATTCATTTTGTAGTTGTTTGGGTTCCTTGCTTGTTTAAATATAGTTAAGGTGGTATGGTCCAAATTTTTACTTGCATGGTTTTACATTGATTTTGAATTGTAATTCTTTGAAAATAATTAACTACCTAGAATTTATACTTCCCAACATTGGTTTATTACCCAAATATCACAATGTTTGGTGATCTATGAAAAAATTGAATAGGGTAGCCAATAAGTAATGATAAAACTTCTAAAGTATAAAAACCATCATCAAATATTCTCACTATATGGTAGTATAATTTTTCTCAGACATTGATAACTTTTAACTTGTGAAGTGATGGGATGATATATCCCTCCATATCTTGGTTATGTTAATAAAAATCCCACTATTATTCCTGATGCATCAACATGAACATCAAATGATTTTTTATAGTATAGGAAAACCAAAATTGGTGTAATGAATAACTTTTATTTCAAGTAGATAAAGGTTGCTGACATTCAAGAGTCCATTCAAATTTACTTTCACTGTGTAATAATTATTTTAGAGGTAATAAAATGGATGCATAAATGTGAAGGAAGTTATGATAATAACCAATGTGCCCTAGGAATTATTTTACCTCCATTGGGTTGATGGGAGGTTTGAGTCCCACTAGTAATACAATTTTTTATTGATCCACTAGAATTCTATCTTTGTAGACAACATGTCCATCTAGTATGCTAAATGGTGTGAAGAATAAATATTTATTTAGATTTAATGCAATTTGTAGATCTTGACATATTATAACATCAATCATATCTTAGATATATGTTCCTTGAAAAGCAAAAAAACTACCCAATAATCCATGTAGACTTCCAAAAAATCATGAATGAAGTCTCTAAATGCCATAATAACTACTTTGGAGAAAATTATAGTTTTGTTTTTTGGTATAAATGACATTACATTATAAGCAAATGATCCCCATTGTACTGAAATAGTTATTTTTATTTTATCTTTAACTAAAATAAGGATATGCTACTATCCATTGAACCCATTTTTAAATGAGTAGACTTCATGACCTAAAATAGATTCAAGAACTTCATTGATGAATGGAATTGAGAAAGTATTGTTGAAATGAGAATCATTTATGCTAGATAATGCCTAAAAATTTGTATCTCCTATGTATTTTTAGGCTATACCACTATGAGACTAACCAAATCTGACTTATCAACCATATATATGATTTCAATTTCTTCCATCTGATCTATTTTTAATTTTACTATTATTTTCATATTAGGATTCAATCTATACAATTTATTTTACATTGTGCATGCACACTCTTTTAGTTCAATATACATATAACCCAAGAAACAATCTATGCCCTTGAATTCTAAAAAAATGATGGCAAACACATCTTCATAATATTATATCAATTGAACTACCTCTAATATCTAATTTTGTAGCCAATAATCACCAATGGTTACTAACTTTGGTACTATGTTTGTACCAATGTTTTTAGTTATTTTTCACATTGGTTCTTAATAAAATTTACTTGATTCTACCTAAATGGAACCCATTAATTTTATTGACCTTATTTCTCTAAGATATTGATATTTTTTAGTTGATCATCTTCTATTTTCTCTACATTGTTCATCTTACGTATGTTGTGTCCCTTTTAAGTTTGAAAAATCCTTTCAAATCCAAATCTTCCTCACTTTCATTGTGATTAGAATCACCTGTGTGGTTATAATTATATTACAAGATTTTATCAAGACTTTTTATTTTTCCTTCTTATCATGGTACTCCTTTATAACTGTGTGAAGCCTTGTGCTTGCTTTAGCCTACAATTTATATTTTTTTGAAATGAGGATATCTTATTCTCAACCATAATGATAGGTATTAGATAAGATTATATTATAATTTATTAGATGCACTGTGCAATATAACTAGACTCAGAGTAATTCAAAAAATATAATATAATATTTATTTCCCTATATTATTGTCTTTTGACATTAATAAAATATATAGGAAGTTTTTTCCTATAATCAAGGATACTCATATCCATACAATCTCTCAACAAGTAACCACTAATATAAGTGCATAATATTTTTATAATATACAATAATATTACTAAAAAAATGACCAAATATAATACATTACAAATAAACTTGTAACCATACTAACAAACTAGTATGTACTAATTTACAAAATGGTAAATCAACAATCACCATGTAAATACTAAAATTTCCTTGTTGAGTGTGGAGCACTTTGGGGCTATCACATGACCATAGGTAATTATTTTTGGTGCCTAAAGAGATCCAAGGATATGGGGAGCATAGTTTTCCCTACTCCACCTTTTGTGGGACCTTGCTCCACATGTAAGGGGAATATTCCTAATATATTTCTTTCTAGGTTTCCATGTTTTATGGAGTTGGTTATTAGTTGTCTATTTTCCATGTGACTTCCTTGTTTTGAGGGAGCTAGTTATTTCTTGGAAAATGTAATACCTTCCTTGTTACAAGGATATGGTTGTGATCACATGTTATTGGAAAATTTACCCTTGAAAGGTGGAGACCCTTAGTATGACATGTTCCTTCATGGGAGAGTTTTTGGATGAGCTTGATGAGGTAAAAGTGAGTTGTCTTGAGTAGATGATGCTTATCTTGGATAAGCATGATGCATTTTCTCCTCCTTTCATGCATTTTCCTTCATATTCTATGTATATAGGGTGTGGTGTGGCCTTTAAAGGTTGATGTTTTATTTTCAGAGTGTGGCTTTGAGGATCAGAGTCAAAGTGCAGGTGTTTTGAAAAGTGCATGTGTCTATTGCAGGGTGTGGTTTAGAAAATTGTGAGATACAACATTGTGAAGGTGTAGGTGAAAGTGTGTCTATTTGTGCAACATTATCTATAGGATATTTTTATATCTCTATGAGATTTTATTGTAGTCTTGGTATTTAGATTACTAATTTATTTGAGAACTTTCATTGGTGGATGTAGCCCATATTGGGTGAACCACGTTAGATTTGTGTTATAAACTTTTTCTCTCATTTATAATTTCATACTAATGGTGAATTAAATAATGTTTTCATGATGCATGTTATTGCATAGCTTTATATCTAGTTTACGGTAATAATAAATTTCATTTAAAAGTGTTTTATTTCTAATCGTTGTTATCAAAGCCATTGGTTGTGTGTGTTTGCTAAAGTGGTAAATCACATGAAGGATATTAGCTTGAGTGGGAGCTATGGGAAAAGATATCAGATTCGAGGTTGAGAAGTTTTATGATAAGTATTTTGGTTTTTGGAAAATGTAGATAGAGGATTACCTATATCATAAGGAGCTACATCTCCCCTTGGAGGGGAAAGTAGAACAACCTGTAAGTATGAGTGATGCAGATTGGTCATTACTTGATAGGAATGCATTGGGAGCCATATGATTATGCCTTGCATCTTCTATTTCATTTAATATTTTTGATGAGAAAACCATAAAATATCTCATGGATAAATTTGGAAAGTTATATGAGAAACCCTCTACTTCTAATAAAAAATTTCTTATGAAAATATTGTTTAACATGAAAATGTCTAAGAATGGTTCAATGGCTAATCATCTTAATGATTTTAATATAGTTTTAAGTATGCTCACTTTAGTTGGAATTAATTTTGATGATGAAGTTAGATATTTGTTAATTTTATGTTCTTTGCCTGATAGTTGGGATAGTTTGGTTATGGTTGTGAGTAATGGAGTCCTTGCCAAGAGAAGCTTGAATTTTGAGGATATTGTAGGTGTGATCCTTAGTGAGGAGATGTGAATAAAAGTACTGGTAAATCATATTTAAGTAATGCTTTATCTATTTATACTAGAGGGAGGCAAAAGGACAATAGCAGAGGCAATCAAGGAAAGTCAAAAGGTAGATCTAAGTCCAGATCTAGATCTAAGATGATATGATAGCATTGTGGGAAGAGTGGACACTCAAATAAGGATTTTTGGTCACTTTGGGATAAAAATGCCAATAAGGAGGAAATGAATGAGGTAAATGTGACATCAGGTAAATCATGTTAGGATTCCTTAATTCTTTCTATGGATAGTTTTTTTGAGTCTTGGGTATTAGTTTCAGGGGCTTCTTTTCATGCCACCCCACATAAGCAATATTTTATTGATTATATTCAAGAGAATCTAGGACATATTTATCTTAGTGATGATGAACCATGTGAGATAGTAGGGAAAGGTTGTGTTTTAGTTAAAATGTAGAATGGAAACACATAGATCCTTAAAGATGTTAGACACGTGCCTATGTTGTGATAGAATTTGGTTTTAGTGGGGCAATTGGGTAGTGAGGGATGCTCAATATTATTTACCATAGATTCTTGGAAAGTTACCAAAGGTGCACTTGTGATCTTGAGAGGTAAGAAATTTGGGACTTTATATTTGACTAGTAGTGTTGTTTATATTGATGTAGTTACTATAGATGGAGATGCAACTATATGGCACTATAGGCTCAATCATATGAGCCATAAGGACATGTAGATATTAAAAGATAAGTTGTCTAGATTAAAATATCTAGATCTAGAATTCTGTGAGAATTTTGTGTATGGGAAATAGAAGTGGGTTAAGTTCCTGAAGGTTGGGCCCACAAAGAAAGATCACAAGTTAGATTTGGTATACTCAGATGTATGGGGACTAGCTCAAGTATCTTCTATTGGTGGATCCAATTATTATGTTACTTTTATAGATGATGAAACTAGGAAAGTTTGGGTTTATTGCATTAAAAATAAATTTGATGTATTTAACACTTTTAAGAAGTGGAAGCCTTGGTTGAGAATGAAACAAGTCTCAAGTTGAAATGTCTTAGATCAGATAATGGAGGTGAGTATTATATTAATTCTTTCTTTGATTATTATTCTAACAATGAAATCCATAGGCAAAGAACAATTCTAGGAGCTCCATAGTAGAATGGGGTATCTTAAAGGATGAACATAACAATAATGGAACGTGTTAAGAGCATGAGATTACATGTAGGGTTGCCTTTATAGTTTTGGGTAGAAGAAGTTAGCATGGTAGTATATCTGATTAATAAAAGACCTTCTATGTCTTTGGATGGAGGCATTCATGAACAAGCTTGGTCTGGAAAGAATGTTGATTATTCTTTTCTTATAGTCTTTGGATGTGAGGATTTTATTCTCATTAAGAAAGAGGATAGGACCAAGTTAGAGGCTAAATTAGATAAATGCACATTTGTTGGTTATGGTGAGGATGACTTTGGTTTCCATTTATGGAGCATTAAAGATAAGAAAACATTTTGGTATAGAGATGTAGTCTTTAATGAAAAAGTCATGCATAAGGATCAGTTGTAGGAATAGGATCAAGAACAAAAATAGTACATAGTATTGGATGACATTGCAAATGGCAAAGTATCCAAAGGTTCAATTCAAGAACCTTCTACACAATGACCCCAAACTCCTATGGTTAGAAGGCCTTCTAGGGTAAGGAGAACACCTAAATGTTTTTCTCCTTCTTTGAATTATTTATTACTCACTGATAATGGATAACTAGAGTGTTATGAGGAAGCAATGTAGGTAGATGCCAAGTTAAAGTGGGAGCAAGCCATGGAAGAAGAGCATAGATCTCTCATGGAGAATCATATGTGGGATTTAGTAAGGCTACCCAAGGGCAAGAGTGCATTGCCAAATAAGTGGATCTTTAGGATAAAAGAAGAGGATGAAGGGAGAAAAAGGTATAAGGCTAGAATGGTGGTCAAGGGGTTTGCACAAAAATTAGGTATTTATTTTGATGATATTTTATCTTTTATTATAAAAATGACTTCTATTAGGATTGTTCTTGGTTTAGTTTTAGTTGAGGATTTGCACTTAGAATAGTTAGATGTGAAAACTAATTTTCTTCATGGTGATTTGGATGAAGAGTTGTATATGAAGTAGCCATAAGGATATGATGTCAAATGGAAGGAGAAATATGTGTGAAAACTAAAGAAGAGCTTATATGGACTGAAATAATATCCACAACAATGGTATAAGAAATTTTATTATTTTATGTTAGAACAATAATATCAAAGGTGTTATTCTGACCATTGCATATACATCAAACATTTTGATGATGGTTCCTTTATTATATTATGCTTATATATAGATGACATGTTAGTTGTAGGAAAGAACCTACATCATATTCATATGCTCAAGAAATAACTTAGTGACTCCTTTTCTATGAAGGATTTGGGTGATGCAAAGCAAATCCTTGGTATGAGGATTTCTCATGATAGGAAGGAGAGGAAGCTGATCTTATCCCAATCAGAGTATGTGAAGAAAGTCTTGGAAATTTTTATCATGTTGGATGCTAAATATGTTGGTAATACTTTGACAAGCCACTTTAGATTATCAAAGGAGTAGTGTCCCAAGACAGAAGCTAAAAAGCTTAGGATGTCTAAATTACCTTACTCATTGGTTATTGGTAACTTGATGTATGCCATGGTTTGTACTAGGTCAAATATTTCCCAAGCAATGGGAGTTGTGACCAGGTAAATGAGTGATCTAGGTTATGAGCATTGGCATGCAGTGAAATGGATTCTTTGGTATTTGAGATGAACCATTGATTTTGCATTATGTTATGGTGGACTAGATACCACTTTGCATGGTTATGTGGATTCAGATATGGCAGGGATATTGATAGCAAGAGAATTATGACAGGTTATATATTTACTATTGGAGATATAATGGTTAGTTGGATTTCCAAGATGTAGAAGGTTATGGCTTTATCAACCACATAGGCAGAGTATGTTTCTACCATAAAGGCTAGTAAGGAGATGATTTGGTTACAAGATTTGTTTCAAGAATTGGGGCATGAAAAGGAAGTTAGGAGACTACACAGTGATTATCATAGTGCTATTCATTTGGAAAATAACTCCACTTTCCGCTCGAGGATGAAACACATTTAGTTATGTTATCACTTCATTAGGACAATTTTAGAGGAGAACTTGGTGAAGCTGGAGAAGATTCATACTAGGTAGAATCCTATGTATATGATGACCAAGGTGGTTACATTGGACAAGTTAAGACTATGTTCAGATTTGGTTGGTCTTAGTGGTCATGGAGTAGTGATAGATTCTATTTAAGAGAAATGATCTCCAAGTGGGAGATTATTGAGTGTAGAGCCCTTTGGGGCTATCACATGACCACAAGGAATTATTTTTGGGGCCTAGAGAGCTCTAATGATGTGGGGAGCATAGTTTTCCCTACTCTACCTTTTTTGAAACCTTGTTCCACATGTAAAGGGAATATTTTTAGTATATTTCTAATTTTTATGTTTCCATGTTTAATGGAGTTGGTTATTAGTTGTCTATTTTCCATGTGACTTCCTTCTTTTGAGGGAGCTATTTGTTTCTTATAAAATGTAATGCCTTCCTTATTACAAAGAGATGGTTGTGATCACATGTTGCTGGAAAATGTGCCCTTGAAAGGTGGAGACCCTTAGTATGCAATGTTCCTTCATGGGAGAGATTTTGGATGAGCTTGATGAGGTGGAAGTGAGTTGTCTTGAGTGGATGATGCTTATCTTGGATAAGCATGATGAATTTTATCCTCCTTTCATGGATTTTACCTCATATTCTATATATACAAGGTGTGGTGTGGCCTTTAGAGGTTGATGATTTGTTTGTAGGGTGTGGCTTTGAGGATTAGAGTCAAAGTGTAGGTGTTTTTCAAAGTGCATGTGTTCATTACATGGTGTGGTTTAGCAACTTGTGACATACAAAATTGTGTAGGTACAAGGGAAAGTGCATCAATTTGTGCAGCATTTTCTACATGAGATTTTTATATCTCTATGAGAGTTCATTGTAGTCTTGGTATTTAGATTACTGATTTATTTGAGAAATATCATTAGTGGATGTAGCCCACATTGGGTGAACCATGTTATATCTATGTTATTATCTTGTTTTTTCATTTATGCTTTCATAATAATGGTGAATTAAGGAATGTTTCCATGATGCATGTTATTGCATAGCTTTAGATCGAATTTATGGTAATAGTAAATCTAGTTTAAAAGGGTTTTATTCCTAACATTCCTAACATCCCCCACCTTAATTTTTACATGGTAGAAAAAAAATTCACACTTATTCTGTAGCTTACTTTCCTTTTCTCACTCATTATCTTGGAAACAACTCAAACTCAAGGTAAAACAATGAACACATCAACTTATTATCAACCATGCATTGTCAAGAACACATATGACTAAGCCAGTGTTGAAACATGTATAGGAACCATCTAATTATCAACTAATCACTATAGGAAACACATATGACCTACTTAGTGTGGGAACCTAAGTAATAACCATCTACACAATTTTCAATGGTTTTGTAAAGGTTTACCACAAACCTAGGTATTAATAAGAACACATCTGACTATTCAACCTCTAAAAGTATCATGCTATTACTTTTCTTTTGTGATTTCATTTTTCCACTATATTTTTACATTAGGGGTTGCAATATGAAATACTCATAAGAGAACATGAATTTACTACATTTGTTCTTATTTTTAACACCACATTAAAAATCTAAAAAAAAAAAATCTACACTACACAACTAAACCACAAGTCATCATACTAGCAATGCAATTTCATCATTGATCACTGATGAGAGTTCACTAAAATTACTCCTTCCTTCATTGCCTCTTAACTCTTTCATGTTGTTACTTACTTATATGATTAATTCATGAATATAAAATGAATGTCATCTTTGATAACATAACCCCCCATACACATAACTAACACATTTAACTTAGGATGTTGGGTTCACCTGATAATGCATCCTTTAAAAGGATGGGTTTTTTACTTGAAATTTATGACATATAAAAAATGACATCCTACGATAGACGTAACAAATTTTGAAAACTAAAATATAAACTATATCTATATTGACTATAATAATCTTAACAAAAAGACTTGGACTTGCTAATAAACTCAAATAATCAATTCATAAAATATGATGCATTTCATATCTTTTGATTTATAAATTTATAAAGACCTAAATATTAAATCAAGATTTGACTAGATGATAAATACCTATGACCATTAGATTATATGAAACCTTTTCCAAAAAATAGATTTGAATAAAAACCTAGACCTAGACCATAATATAAAAATATAACTCAAAAACTTAAAAAAGATAGAACAAAACTCTAATCACTATAGGCACTACATCATATACTAAATATGAAAAAAGAAATCCCTAAATATAGAATTTGATGTATTATAACCTTACTGATTCTGAGGTGGCCACCCATATATTTTGAAAAGACACTCTTGTCTATGTTTGTACACAACTCAACACAGCTTCAACCAGAAAGTTATTGTCCAACAATTTTTCATGGATAAATATTTTGAGGAATAGAATGATACATGATAGCTCGTGAGTCTATAACTAGTATAGTATGTAAGAATGAACTATGCTTATATCTATGCACAAATTGGCTGAGAAGGTCCTCTTTGGCAATAGGAGAGTAGAATAAATTTTCCATTGTCAACAATCAATTTCATCTTATAAAATTTATCTCAATATACTCAAAAGCAAAAGGAAATGTGATTCAACAACATCCTACAATTTTATTTAGTGAAATGACATACTTAATTAAAATTAATAGAATAGATTATAAAATTTTCCTTAGTAGGATCAAAATAAACATATAAGGTGACTTGATAATATCTCTACGGATCCACATGAAAATAATAGTTCAAATTACACTAAAATGAACCAAGAGAAACACTAGTAGCACCTTCAACATGACCCCTATCCAATATCTCATATATAGATATAGATCATACATAATCATGTGCTCATTGAATATAAAATGATTCAATTTAGAATGGATTTCATATGACTAAATGGTGTTGGGTTGTACAACAATGTAGATCTTGGGTCAAGACTAGTGCATAACATGTTGGTTATTCATGTATGACAGAGAGCATATAATCATAAAATTAGATTGATCAATATACAGTTGATGGTACTGATCTGATTGAAAGATTATAATAATTTTGGTTGCACGTGCAAAGGAGTATCAAGACCACCACTTTCCAGGCCTTTACTTATACATGGATTCTTCATTGCTCACATAAACCACTACATAATGATGGAATATTATTGATTAGAACCATATTCCCATAAAAAAATGTCAAACTGCATCCATAACACCTTTTTACAAAATATTTCTAACCTATGCACAACTTTTTTGAAGTCAAGATATATGAAACCAAATTATCTTACACAAAATTCCTCTTCATTAACTGGGTCAGCCAAGAACCATAGTGGCTCTTCCCCATACAACATCTCATAGTTCCATTAAAGCACCGGATTAGTCTACTCTGATACCAATGATAGGTATTATACAATATTATACCATACAATAGAGCCAAACATAGAGTAACATATAATATAATATTATTTTCTTTTGACATTATAAAAATATATAGGAAGGATTTTCCTATAACTGGGGATAATCATATTCTTACAATATCTTAATAAGAAAACACTAATCTAAGTACATAATATTATTATAATACACAACAATATTATTTAACAAATGACCAAATGTAATACATTATAAATAAAATTGTAACCATACTAACAAACTAGTAAGTACTAATTTACCAAGTGGTAAATCAACAATCACCATGTAAATACTAAGTTTCCTAACATTACACAAGATTTTTTTAAATTTTTATAAATAACTATGCATGATCAAATTTTAATCTTCAAATACAAACATTTAAATGAAGTCCTATTGAATTTTTGGCTAGGTTTGTGTCTCCCATTTATGTTCCTAATGCATGTACTAATCTTTGGGTAGAGGAGATAAGGTACATTTAAAAACATGTACCCAATACCTTGGCTCAATTTTCTATGATGTCCATATTTTGAATCACTTTCAAACATGCATCTTTAGACATTACCCCTCTTTAAAAAATGACCATGTATTTGAAATAGAAAATTCAATGTGAAATATATCTCATAAAATTTGGCACGCTTTTTCCCAATGAATTTTTTTAGATCTATGAATAACCCACCAACTTGAGACAACTCTTTTCAAAGTATAATTTAGTGAATTCACTTACATCTCTATATATAGGACATGATTTTCCATCATGTGAGCTAATTATGTTAGATATTCCATAGAAAAATATTGGTGTGCTTGTATTTCTGTAGCAAACACCATTCGCATGGGTCTTAATCATGATCTATATGTACCCAATTTATCATATGAGCATCTAAATCACCACTAATGGAGGAAACTATTTCCCATGGTATATTACTTTCCTTAGTAGGTTTAATATAATCTTTATTGGTAGGAGTTAACTGATAGATGTGATTAATATATGATATTTTATGAGAATGTATAACGGGACCTACATTCATCAATTTAGAACTTGTGACAAATCTTAAGCTTCTAGACTAGTTGTGCCCAAGATTTTTTTGTCTTTTATAACTCTAGTATCTCTTGTACTAGCTGTGAAAAGTAAGTATACTCTCTACTTCACAAAAATTCTATTTTTTGATCTATATTGACTTTAAACTATCTACCATCCCTGTATGCATATGGAAAATATGGTTCCTTTAGAATCATGTACGACTTGTGCTCAAATTTATTCAAAGGTATGATAATAACAACATCCTCATAGTATGTCTCTAATTGGTTGTCCATTATGTTGATGGTCATACAACCATCATAGGCACATTTTTTTCCAATTAAATTAGGATGATGAGTCCCATATGTCTTCATATCAATAAATTCTAAGTATCCATAGGGAACTAAGTCAACCACCTTTATCTCTACATATTATAGTATCCTAATAGGTTAGACTTGACCATAATTTTTCAAACTCAGAGTAATAGTTTTAGATTAGAGTTAGCCTTCCAATAGCTTCCCAAGTTGATCTAGGAATCATATTTATGGTGTTATTGAAATCAAAGACAACATTGGGAACTTCATATTGTGCAAGCTCAATGTATACTCTAGTATCCACATTCCATGGATTCTTATTCTTGTAATACCAAACCACTCACTTTGCTTTTTGTTTTCATATTTTCTCACAATCTAACAAATTATGTAATAGGTTTATAAAATTTTGGGAGATATCCTCATTTCATAGAGTAGTTAATAGTTTTATCAAATCTACTAAATATGTGACTACTCCATCCTGCATAAGATCCAAATGATCCATCCATACATTTGGGCATCTATTATCGTAAGGTCTCTTTTAGTGGTATTTTTATTCTCTATTTACTATAATAGTTGGGCTACTTCATTCATAGAAAACTTCTCTATCACATGGTCTGGATACTTGCCTCTCACACTTTTCTAATTATGTTTTCTTTAGGCATCCATAGAGGTGGAAGACCTTTTTCCTTGTGTTAATTCCTAATAACAGCCTAGACAAAAGCCTAGAATATACCCTTAGTCTAGGAAACCATAGAAGGTTAGATCATTATGAGCAAATACACATAAAAACAATTGAGATACCATAATACCCTAAGCCTAATCACTATTATTGATCAAGATTAATAAAATTATGAATCAAATAAAAGATAAAACACAAACATTTATACCTTCCTTGAAAGACTCCATTTCCTTTTTTATCTAAAGATTTTTGTGCTTAGCTTGTAGAATTAAAGTTCTTTGGTAATGTTGAATCCAAATGTGGTAAAAATATTCCCTTGTTTGCATGATGTTTTGATGAAGAATGGTTTAAATTAAGTTGAATATCCTTATGTATTTTGGCATAGTAAGTTTAGGTCTAAGAATATTTTTTATAATGGAGGGAGAACCTTCAATTTATAGGCATGGCAAATAAGTGAGGACTATCAATACTGATCTCAATATGGAGGGTTGAAAATGGGTCAACATTAGATGGTTGAGGAAGAGATGGGCTAAAATTAATGAGGCATGGGCCAAGCATGGTCTTCAATTGCTTTGGTTTTTGGTTGAGTGATGTAAGAGGTATGGGTTGATGTGAGGATAAATAGATTTATTTGATTTAAATAAATATGGAATTCCAAAAGGCTATGGAAAATTCCATTTGTTATGGATTATCTTATTAATAATAACTAATTAACTAATATAATGTGATCTAAGAGGTATGGGTTATACTAATGAGGCATGGGTCAAACATGAGCTTGAATTGCCTTGGGATTTGGTTGAGTGATGGAAGAGCTATGGCTTGGGTTAGAGTTTTTCTCCCTCCATACCTTGTGATGTCATGATTTGGACTTTTGACTTGAGATAGGTTGATTTGAGGATAAATTTGATTTATGAATTTTTAGAAATTATGGATATTTTAAATCCATGGAATTTTTGATTAAGGAAGACTTAATTAATTAATTTGAATTAATTAGCTTAATGAAAGAGGCCATGAATAATGAATAGTAGTGATGAATAGTAATAATGGAATAAATGATCCATTGTGCACAAGGAATAATGGATAGTGATAGTGAATAGTAAACAATGAATAGTGATAGTGAATAGTGAACAATTAAGGAAAGTTAGAATCGATACAGAATGTCTGATTTTAAGTGTCTATATTTTGAACCTCTTTGTGAAAGCATTCTAAGACACTAGATGAATCAATGGTTTTTCAAATAATGAAAAATATGAAAAAGATAGATGAAAAATTAGATGAAGAAATAATTAGTGACCCATGATACTCCTTTGAGAGGGACTGCAAGGATGAAGGATGTGGATGGGATATTGAAAAAAAAGGAATAAGTTAGAATAGAAGAGGAGATTAACCATGGATAAAATTAAGCCACTCGAGCTAACGTTTGAATGATTTGATATCTAATGATGATAGAGTATAAAAATGATTTGTCCCAAATAGGGGGAATTAGGAAGGATGCATCCAAATATAAGTGGCATAATTTGACTTGACCCAAATAGGGTGAATGACATGGGATTTGGGAGTGATCAATCTCAAAATAAGTTGTACACTTTGATTTACCCCAAAAGAGAAAAAACTATGAGTTTGGAATTAGAAGAAAGGTTGAATGATGGAATTGCACCAAAGAGGGGGATTTATTGAATGATGATTTTTCCATAGTAGGGTAGATTTAATATTTGATCAAAGTAATTAGTTGATGTATTGATTGGTAATCATGGCTCAAGGATTTAACCTATTACATATATTAAATATGAGATGATTGACACAAACATAGGTGTGATGGTATAATGACTTTTCAAATAATGAGGAAGCCACAAAAAACTAGGCACAAAGGTAATAAAATAAATGATTGAAAGAACACAATAATGGTTGAAGAATAAGGATATAATGGTGGTTAAACTGACCCCAAAAATTGAATGTAATTGAGCACTACTTACATAGTTAAAATGGATCTCAAGCCAATGTAGTTCTCCCAAGAATTGAGAGAAAATGTAAAGAAGAAAGATGAATAAGAATGAGAAGAATGATGACCGAGTTGACCCTAGATACGTCATATATCTAAGCACTACCTATATAGTCCAAAATGGACCTCAGGCCAATGCAATTCCATATTTATTTTTCAACTTCTTCTTAACAACCTTTTCATTATCATGATGTGAGGATAAATATGATTTATGAATTTTTTTAAAATTATGGATATTTAAAATCTATGGAATTTATGATTAAGGAAGAATTAGACTATTAATTTGGATTAATTAATTTAATGAAAGAGGATGTGAATAGTGAATAATGAACAATGAATAGTGGTGATGAATAGTGATAATGGAGGAAATGATCCATTGTGCATAGGGGATAATGAATAGTGAATAATGAATAGTGATAGTGAAGGAAAGTTATAATCAATACAATGTTTCTGATTTTAAGTGTCTACAATACCATGTTCACATTATAAATTATCTTCTCCTTCCTATTATTCTAAATAATAGGGTAATTCTCATTATTATGTTGCCCCATGATCCTAAAATATGCATAAAAAGTTTCTCGCTACGAATTGTAAGGATAATTTCCTATGATATGATTCATTTCTCCACACATGTAACAAGTATTATGATACCTTGGATGTCTATTCCCTTGCCCTAAGTTTTAATTACCACCTTGATAACCTCCTTAAAAACCTCCCTATCTTTGAGGTGATCTCCACCCTTAATATTGACTAGAATATCCTCTATGTTGTTTCTAAGGTGAAGGAGGTGCATAATTTAGTTGATATTATGGTGAAAAAGGGATCCATCCTTGTTGGTACTATGAAAAATAAGGCATCCAACCTAAATTATATTAAGGCTACTAAGTAATAATCCCTAGTTGGTACTGTAGAGATTGAGAAGTCCACTTGGGTGTAGACTGTGCTACTAGGGTACCCCATCCACCTTGTCCTATGACCTCGACATCATGCACTATTACATTTCATTTTAGCACCATGGAATATTATGTATAAACTACAAATAAATTTTGAGTGATGTAATTGTTAGCTATTTCAAAGATCTAAAATTATTTTCATCATGGTTATGGGATTTAAAGAAACTAGAAAATACATTGTGTGACTATTGCACATACTACTATAGTAAATGACATTTTAAATTTATATGTCCTATAGTGTGACATATTTATAAAAACTCTTTTTTTATCTTTGATCATTCACTTTAGTGATTCCCTTCTTATCTACACTTAATAAACCATACAAATAATCTTGGTTTCTTCCCTTCCTGAAGTTTTTCCATCTTGCACCATACTACATCTATCTTGGCATCAATTTTAATAATGTTATAAGGGTATTCTCCATAGTCCTCTATTTTTTTGAATCTGATTTCAAAAAATCTTTCCTCAATATTTATGAAAAAATAATCCTATGCTATTACAAAGTAAATCTTGATTCATAGGCCTTCTACAAACTAAGTAACTTTGTCTAGATCCTAAAATTGAAAGTTCACCTTATTAATGACATCATAAAACCCATGATCATAATAACATATGAATTATCCTAGTTTTTATATAATATATTTTATGTATTTAAGTTTTTGGCAAGCACACTTACATTTTTAATTCTCTTATAAATTAATATTTAACTTTTTGAAGAGTCATAGTTAGATGAACTCTATAGCTTGACTACTCAAATCTCCTATTAGTTCACACCTATACACCATTAACTTTACACTTAATTTTGTAGTTTAGTATCACCTCGGGTCTATTGACCCATCATATGGCATCAAGATAAAAAAATATCCTATAATTAATAACATGTTTGTGATGCTTATTCTAGTTATGATTGGTTTACTTGTTCATTACATTAGCATTTACATACTTACTGAAATGGTTCTTGAAATACCATGAGTATTAGAATAATTAATTGTACTAATTTCTCATCCAATTTCTTTATTATTCATACCTAATTTTTATGTAAATTATTCAAACCACTTATTAGTTGTGGTTACTTCTCTAATTGCTTTTAGACTAATTTTATAAGCTATTAAAATAGGCATAGGGGATGCATCCTCTTGGAGTGAATGAACCATATATAGAATGTTTATCTTTCCCACTACTCAACTTGAATTGCCTCTATATGTCATCATTGATTATTGGAAAGACTACCCTTACCCATCCACATACACTCACTACCTTCGTATTTACTCTTTAAATGTATTGCTAAGTAGTTCTAACTTCCATTTTACAACCTCTTTGATGTTTTTACATTATGTTCCCTCCTCTTTTTATGAATTGGAATCTAATTCCCAGTTGGTATCTATGTTATATATGGTTCCTACATTACCTTCCATATATGTTGGTCCTCTTTGACCTTCAAATTCAATTTCTTCTTCTAGAGGTCTAGTTCCCCTATTTTCTTTGTAACTACTCTTTTACTCCTACTTACACCTACTAGTGGCCCTTTATCTTATAAAAAGTTTGTATTTTTACATATTTTATATTATCACATCTCCATTTGAATCACCAAAATTATTTTATCATATTAATTATCTATGTTATCCATTCTTCGGGTTTAGGTTTAGGTTCCTTGTTTCAAAATTTATTCATTCAGCTCCTAGTTTGTAACTTAATAGTGCCCTAAGTGAAATATCAATGTTAGTTAGAATTAACAAAATGGAATTTTACACAAATAAAATTTATATATAACAATGAGTCACTTCAAAAAAAATCTTTGTATCCCCTTAATAAACAAATCATATACATCTTCAAATGCAATATACCCAAATTTTTAACATACCCATCAATTGTAGTCTTCATCCAATAGAAAATCACATGGGTTAAATTTAATGTCTATTTTATGTATCCATTCCAAATTTTATTCACTCTACATAAAATTATCTCTTTCATATGGTCTAAAGTATTAGTATTTAAGTATAGATAGGTAGGCTGTGAGAAACTTAGGTAACTTACACTAAAATATTTCATAAATTTCTCTATATATGTGCTTATAAATAATCATCTCTATAGATAATCATATTCTTATAGCTTATTCATTTAAAAAAAATTGTATCCTCGTGTCTAGACAATTCTCAAGGTCCCTTTGACCAAGTACCCATTTCAACATATTCATGTCCCAACAATGGAACCATTGTTTGCAGCAATTTCTAAAATTTATCATTAGGACATGCTATGTGTTGTAGTCTGATAATGTTGAGATGATACTATAGATTACTATAGGAAATTATAGGTATAAATAAGGCTAAACATAATGCAATTTCATACATAGAATCGTATTCCTACTTATCATTAAAGTATATATACCTATAAACATTCTTACCATCTAATGAATTAAAAATTTAAATGATATATGAGAATACATTAATTCACAAGGAAGATACACTCAATTAAACTAATAACTATATATGCCCAAAAACATTATATATTAGATTATAGATTAAAATATTTCCATATATTTCTATCTATCTCATTTTAACCTTTCCTTTAAAAAAATAGGTACATATAAGTTATGAAAATACTAAGGCTCTTCATGTTCTTAACCTTTCATTTTTTGCATTGAAATATTTGAGGTACCTATTTAAATTACATATGTTTCATCAACATACAATAGATCATATTTTTATCCAAAACATGCTAAAGTATACACTTATCACATGCTTATCATAAAAAATATGTGTGAACTATACTTCACACCTTTCTACTAACATTTTTGTCTCAATATTTCAAAGTGATAACTATGAAAAATAACCATTCCATATCCCACCAGATTATCTCCAAGGTACCATTAAAGTAACTTTATGGTGATAATTGCTTACTGATGCATCACAAAAATAAATAACCAAAGGCTTCCTATGGCTAGGCTATGAAAACAACTAAGAGGTATTCCTACATGATTGAAGGTATGTGGAAGCACAAGTTCATATACAATGTTGTCTAATGACTTATGTATTTGGGTATAAACCCTCATTCCATGGAATCAACTAAAACTAATAAATTCTTAGCTCAAAATAACAAGTTTCTACTAGATTCAAAATTATCAGAAGATAGTTTATAACATAAGAAAAGAAGAGAGAAGAGAACAAACTTTAGGGAATAAGCTTCATGAAGTCACCTTATTAAAAAAAATTTATCACCAAGATCCCGATTGAGTGAGGTGAGAGCATATGGTGGACAAAAATAGAGAACCTAAACCACTAAAAATTTCTACAAAAAAATGTGCATAGAAAGATATCTGATACAAGATGTTAGGAACTTATTTACAAAAAAAATAATATGAAAATAAAAATATGATAGCTAAAATTTAGAATATAAATAAGACTATTAAAATGGAATGAATACAAATCTTATTCTAAATCTAAACTACGACCTTTGATAGAGATAATACAAAAAAAATAAAGCAAAATTTTGAAATACTTATAAAACTATGTAGAATAGATTCATCACCTTCTCCATCGTGAATATGTGATTTTTTATTTCTTCCTTATGTGGGTGCTCAATTAATTTATCCAAAAAAGGTAAATTGGTAATCATATGGGTGCTTAATTTTATTTTCTTATAGACTCCTTTATTACGATGCCCTTGATTTTATATTATCCTCCAAATTATTACAACTTCATTGTTATATTCAAGACTTGCTAAAGATAGAGGAGGAACCCTCTAATTATAGATTTTATAAATGGATGAAAAACATTTATCTTGATGAATGATGTACTATTTAGTATGATTCCTCATGAAAATGATATTTTATTTAGAAGTGGGAATCTTGGATAGTGGAAGACATGTGGGGGAATCTAGGATAATAAAATTAGAGGAAAATAGATAACAAAGGATAATGGAGATATGTGGATTCAAGAATAGATTAGTGGGAGACATATGTGGGAGTATAAGATTATAAAACTAGATAGTGTAAATTAGTTGGATTGGAGGTGGATTATTAAATTAAATGATGGGTGATAAATAAACCCTATGGCATCATTGAAATTTTGAAATGAGAAGAACATGGATGATGATGTCATGATGTGAGAATTATTTAATTTTTATATTTTTAGAAAATATGGATATTCAAAATCTAAGGATTTTATGATTAGGAAAGGATTAGTTAATTAATTTAGTTTAATTAACTAATGGAATAAGATGTGAATAGTGGTGATAAATTAGGACTAGGGTTTATTAGTACTGATAGAGGACTGATTAGGTATTTGGGTATGATGTTAGACGATGATTAGGGGATAGTTAAAATTGACACAAATTGTCTAATTTTAGGTGTCTACATTTTTTCCCTCTTTAAAAGGTGTTGTGAGACACAATGACTAGAGTAATAGTTTTTCAAAGAAAGAATAAGATGAAAAAAGAAAAGAAAAGAAAAAGTGGGAGTATGAAAACTAGATGATGATGAAAGAAATAATATAATGGATGATGCCCTCTAGAGAAGACATATGAGGATGAAGGATGTAGATGGGATCTCAAAAAATAAGGTAATGTAGGATATGTTAAAAATGATTGAAATTTACATGTGGATAAAATTAACCCACTTGAGATAGTGCTTATATGCTTGAATTTATAAGAAGGATAGAATGATTTTCCCCAAGTAGGGTGGACTTTGGAAGGATGCATTCCAAGATAATGAACTGCATGATTTGACTTCCCCTAAATAGGGTGAAAGCTATGAGCTTGCATGATGTGAATTTCCCCAAGTAGGGAAAATTAAGCGACTAATTAATTGAGTGATTTAAAATAATATAACAAAGATGTAACCTATTACACATATTAAGGATTAAATTATGATTGGAGGGAAGGTAATGGGAAGGAAGAATGGTCAAGCCAACTTCAGAATTCCCATAAATCTAAATGATACCTACATAGTATTTTAGACCTCAGGATGATGTATTTATCCCTTTAGGGAGGTATGATTATGAATAGAAGATATTAACTTTGGGATGAAATTAACTCACTAGAGATAATGTTTCCTTGCTATGATTGCCAATGAAAATAAAGTGATTTTCCCCAAGCAGGGCAGATGAAGTGATAAATTAACAAACATTAGCTAAAAAGTTAAGTGATAATAAGAAATGGATGAATAAAAATTATATGATACGTTGAGGAAAATGTATGTGTATATGGTGTAATTAATTTCCATAAAATGAAGAAGCTGCAAAAATTATATCCCATGAGGATGCCCCAAAGTGATTAAAGGTTGATTTGATGATGTATTAAGGGATATCAATGAGGATGGAGAGGGTTCAATGGAAATCATCTAGTCTTGCCACCTTGACCTATGAGTATGTGAATAAATCAAGTCCACACAAGTATGGAATTGCTTCATCAGAGGAGGCATATATCTTAGTACATAAATGAATCAATGTCATTGAGAAGACCACAACCCACGGCATGGAATGAAGTGAAAATTTACCTTGATGTTAATAGAGAGGAATAGATAAAAAATGAAGAGAAAGATATTCCCATACAAAATATGCAAAAACATGGAGATATAAGACACAGATGCATCAAACAATGAATCTGGTCATATTTCATGCATTAAAGTAAAAAAGAAAAAGATATGGATGAGCATGGATATACAATAAGTACAAACCAATGACCGCACCCTTATTATTGATGTTAAAATGGATGAAATAGGATGAAGATGATAAAAAGGTCTCAAATAAATGGATGATGGTGAGGATGAAGAATGAAGTAGTGATAAGTAAGAGTGCTTACTCAGATAAGAAGAAAAGAGTAATTAAATTAAGTCTTTTCAAAGGATAAATACATTTAAAGGAGTTTTTGTTAGGAAGAAGGATTTTTATGCAATCTAGAAAAGAAACCAAGTGAAATTAGGGAAGAAAATAAAAATAAAATGAAATAGAGAAATGAGATGAAGAATAAAATACATAAGATGGGGTGAAAGGATAGAGATGAAAAATAGTTAGATTAGGGAATTGAAAGCATCTGCAAATTTTTTTTCACTATTGTGTAGGGGAAGTGTATGATGCAGGACGTGGAAAAAATGAAAGTAGTGAAAATCGGTCTAAAGTAGATCGAGAATAAAATGGAATGGAAAGGGAAATGAAGGATAAGGAAAAATATGTAAAAAGTGGAAATGGGTGAGAAAAATAGTAGAATAAAGAGATAAAAAGGATGACATGAAAGTGAAGAAGCAAGTGGTATCAAAATCTACTAAGTGTTGATAATAAAAGAGACAATGAGGAATGTGATGATCCAAATGGAATATCATATGGTGGATTTGGAGATGAAAATGGAATGGAAAATGTCAAATGGGTTTAGAAAATGGGGTGATGCAAAAGATTGGTGGAAGTGTGACATGAGGATGACTATCAATCAACTTGTTAAAAGAGATTGGCAGGCTAAAAAAGTTGAGGTGATGGGTATATGGGTAGTGATGGAGTGAAAAATTATTATGGATTAGGAATGGGATGAACTTATTATGGATGTATGGGTATGAAAATGAGAATGGTAATGATGATGGTGGTCGAGCTGAATTCAAAAACCCCATGTAACTGAACGTTGCCTACATAGTCCTTTAGACCTCAGACCAATGTAGTTATCCCAAGGAGGGATGAACGTAATGTGTAAAAACTAATTATATCATGAAAATTTATGAAATAAATAAGCATAGAAAACTTTAGATCTTACTTGATGAATGATTCCCCCTCGAGTGTGTGTGAAAAAATGGATGCAAAAAAATGCTGGAAATGATAAAAAAGAGGATGATGGATATAGATGTGGTTGATACTGCTAATAATAGAATTAATAAGATCAATTAAATGTTTGAAATATTGTAAGTTATGAAAAATGATTTTCCCTTAGTGGATAAACATTAAAGACCAGATTGGAGAAATAATATTTCTCATTTGTAAGTTACAAGATTGGATTTTTTTTCCATGAAGCCTGTTCATAGTGGTAGATGTGGGAATGATATATCTTGATGGTAAGATTCAGGTTGTAAAAAGGATAAATATATATTTTTTGAAGAATGGGAAAAAGTTTACAAGAATGGTTTTTTAAGAAGAGATATAAATTTATAGCATTTAAATTGATTGGTGATATGCTATGAATGGATTAGGTGGATGATGATGGTAAGGATGTGATGGTTGAATGATATTAACCCATGGATGTTATTGACTCACTTGAGTTAATGCTTGCACATTTTTAGTGGATTTGATGATGGATTGATTGATGGGAGAAAGGATGGATTTTTTAATTTTGTTAGTCTTAATCGACAGGGGTGGGATATTAAATTAAAATATTAAGAAATGATTATGGATGATTGATTTTAGTTAAGTGGTCCACAAACATAAAAAAAAAAATTAATCCACCACATGGACTAATGATTATTGATCACATGATTACATAACATGGATTTGATTTATTGATAGTAAATAGATGTGATTATAGAATGTATGGTTTGACATTGTTGCTAGATTATTGATGAATAAAATTGTTTTTTTAGGGAGTTAGTTATGGTTGATTGGAATGAAAGAACAATTAAAAATTATAAAAATAAGTGTCATCTGATAATGATGTGAAGTGGAATACTGGATAGAATAAATGGATTCATTGCACAAAAATACTAAAAATGTGTCATTTTAATCCTTTTAGCATTTATTATGATAAATAATGGATGTAAAAATGTGCTGAGGAATATTATATGATGCAGATAGCTAATTTTTATAGGCTTTACTTGGATTTTCAATGAGATTTCCAACATTGTGTTCTAACATGAATTGGGCAACCTTATTTTTGATATTGCACAAGATAATATGCAGCAATGGTATGGAAAATCTATGATGTATATCGTGTTGTATGTGTAGGGACTAATAGAGTCACAAGTACAAGAATCAGTGCATCATGATATGGAAGATCATAATAACACTACTTTTAATGTACATAGTGATTTAGACACAAAAATAAATAATGAACACAAGACAAAAGAGTTTACAACAATGAAACCATGTAAGTAAAATAATTAAACAAGTAAGAAAACAACTATATAAACAAATAATTAAAGACACATTTTGGTACAAACAAAAAATAAACTATACAAACAAGTAATAAATGTCCTTTTGGATGTCCTTGGTTAGAGTAAAAGCCTTTGGCATTTGAGATATTTGACAATGTTAAACATTCAATGGGTACTCTATGTCAAAGACAACTAGGGTATGCAACTAAGGACAATAGATATTTTATTGTTTTTAGATTTTTTTGTAGTTTTGGGGATTTTATGTACAAGGGATGCTAGTAAATGGAAAACTTGTTTTAGCACTAGATAAGGGAATGGTAGTGGATAAAAGGGGTATATTAAGTATTGAGTAGAGATGAATAGGAATGGATATGAATTAAGATGATAAACTCCAAGGAACACATTACCTAAGTACCAAGTGTCTAGTCATAAAATTAGAATTGTAAGAATACACTAAGATGTTTTTAAGAACGTGTATCAAGATGTTTCCACTTCCTTATCAAGGAAAAATTATGAAGAAGGATGGTGTTATAATGACAAATATTAGATTGATAAGGATGGGTTTTGATGAGTTTGAGATTAAATATAAGGATGAGTTTGGATAGGTAAGGATAGTTAAGGATGAGTTTGGATAGGTGTATATTGGGTAAAGATGGAGGGATGATTTAAACATGCATAGGATGGAAATGGAATGGGTTTGAACCCAAGTGTAAGGTGCTTGTAGACAACTGATTATTTTACACATAACACTGTAAACTAGTTTTCACCTTTAGATAAATTAATTTTTCTTTCTCTTGTTTTATTTATTTATTTTTTGTTTTTTATTTTTATACTTTTTAGTTTTTTCCATCTCAATTATGAAAGGGTTTGAGATTCATGATTTTGAACCTTGTGGATCATTTAGGTATGCACTCCAAATATGTCTTCGATAGCTTTGTTGATTTCTAAGTTGGATTTTCCAAATTTACCAGAATACCATCATAACCTCTATAATATAGGGTGTTTCCAAAGAGGGTGAAGCATAATATATTTTGGATGAAGAATGTGTGTTGAGTGTATGAAGGATTTGGAGGGATGGCATGATTATGATGTGAAGGGTGGTTGAGACCAATAATATCACATTTTATGAGACTAAGAGTAGCCACAAGTTGGATGGTTGGGAATTTTTTTGCTTCAATGGTGTGTTTAATAAACAAAGGAGAGATATATTGTGGTTGTATTAACACAAGAGGGATATTGAGTTATTTATTCATTTGTGCCTTAATAATGTTTTCACCATGGGACTCTTCTTGATTGTTTTGATTGTGATTTGGATGTTGATTGTAATTTTGATTTTCTAGATTTAGATTTGGATTGAAATATTGATTTTGATTATCTGATAGCACCTTAAAGAGGTTTTCACTATGGGACAAAAATTTTAGATTTAAATTTTAGGATTAATTTTGATTGAGGAACACTTGTTGTTCCTCATAATACACTAATGTTTCTTTATGTTCTTCTAGATGAATTATAGTCAAGACTTATACAATTATTTGATTGCCATGGAATGAAGCTAATGGCAAGTAAGGTTATCAGTCCCAATCAATGAGTGAAGTATATTGCCTTGCAAGATGTGAGGAAGGATTTGTGGTGTTGATGAAAGGATTAATGAAAACATAGTCCTCAGAGGGACTATGAATAGATCATGTTTGGATTATGGTTGAAGTTTTCTTAGAAGATAAATAAGTATCACTAACATATTTATATTTGTTTTCAAAAGGTTTATATCCAATGTTGAGGGCTCCTAATTTTACTACAAAATGGATGAGTTGTATAATTCCTTTCTCATGGATTTTATTGTCTACAAGTACCTATATCATTGGGGTGTATGTTATGGGGTAATGGAGGATTTACCATATGATAAGAAGTTAGGTGATTGGCTAATGGGTGATAGGTTGTTTTGGTTGGAAGAGGATTGTTCAAAGATGAGATCCTAGTCAAAAATGGGTTTTTCAATAAGTGACCCATCAAACATGGGTGGAGAATCCAAGATAAGTTCATCAAAAATTGGAAGTAGGTCATGGTGATAAAAAATGGGTTGGTAAAAATTTGTTGGAAGGTTCTGACCTTGATTTATAAGTGGAGTAAATTGATATTCTCAACAAATACATTTTTACATACCTCCAAGATATTATTTTCAAACATGGATACACTTGGATCTATTTCAATGTTCCTTTTGTAAATTTTATTGGACATATTATTTGAATCTCATGCATCTATGGATAGAGTGGCACTCAATCTTATGATATATGCAATATTAATTTTATCTATACCTCTCAGGCTTTGAAACATTTTCATCAAAGGGTTTAGTGTGTGGGAATATGATCATATTTTTAGTGACCAAATTTCAAAATACTACATCATAGGGTTCTCCCAAAGGAGTTAATTTTCATTTTCAATTATCTTATCCAAGTTGACCACTAGGAATGATAATGTTTTGATAGGTTGGGTGTTTTGGTTTTCTTGTGTCTTTGAGGGTGGAGTGATACTAGATGGTAGGGGTACTAGAGTTGGGTTCCCTTTTCTAGTGTGATGAGGTACATTAGAATCAATCCTATAGTTAGTGGATGGGAGACTTTTATTTATTTTGGATAATAGGGTTACTAGTGGTAGGTTGATGTGGAAGGGTTTGGGGTTCTATAATAGGTAGGTGTGATAAATAGGTGGATTTAAGCTCAAATATTTGTTTGGTAAACCTTTTGACATGGTCTTCCATAGTAAATACTTGGATTTGTTTTGATGTTTTATCTTGATAAGGTCTCTCATCTTCAACATTGTCATTGATCTCAACATGATGCTCTTGTTTCCAATGTTAAAAGTGTCATTGCCAAAAGGCTCTTCTCTAAATTGAGGATTATTCAATAATTTATTTATTTTTGTGATGTTAGACATTAATTTGGAAGGGTTGACTGAAAAAATAAAAAGGTATAAAAAAATAAAAACAAAAAACAAAACTTGAACAAGAACTTGATAGTATGGATACTTGACAATAAGTTTTAAGTTTATTTGATTTTTTGTTGTATTCTTGATTTGGTCTTTGCTTTGAATTTAGATATTTTTTCCAGATTTAAACTTGGTTTTCAAAAACAAAAAAACTTCAATTATGTGGTATTCACAAGGGGGTAAAATTGTAACAAAAAGAAAAAATAATTTCTACTTTAACAAAGAAAAGAAGGCATATCACAAAAAGGGATAAAGTTAGGCTAATGACTTAAATGAATTGTAGGATTTCATTTATACTTACTCGTTAGTTGGATAGTAATGACCCAATATTTCAGAGCACTGACTATGAAGGTAGTGCCATACCCATAACCCACTAAAATTGATTTCAAGGACACTTGAAAATTAACTTCTCTAGGTGATCCATTCCTCTTGGATCACCACAAGTTAGGCGGTAAGATGAAATTTTTAGGATTAAGGTTTATAAAATATTATTAGGAGTATTATTATATATAAATTTATGTACATTAAGGCCCAAGACAATGGAAGAATCAGATTTAATAGATGCACACAAATGGGTTTATTCCTAATGTGCCCAATCCAACTATAATATTTTAGTAGGTTGATATCAAAAAATCAAATTTAGAGGTAACTATTTAAATTTTATTTTTTAGAGAATGGAACCCCCTCACATCATGACATGCTTAAAACACAACACTAATTAGGTATTTAAAATGTTTTGTCCTTGATTTGTATACCCCACTAGTACATGGGGTTTGGCCTACTATGTGGTGATGAAATCCATAGTTGATAGAGCCCTTGACACTTATTTTTTATTTTTAAGTATCATTATCAATGTAACACTAAAAAAATACATACATAAATGAAATCAAGACAACATAAAATAACTAAGTCACTTTTGATTTCCAAGTATCATCACCAATGTGAAGCGAAGAAAAGAGCATACATGAACTTAATGACACACAAAAACAAACTTTGTAATAAAATAAAATGGGATTTAATTAATATTTAAATAATTAAATGAGTAACAAATAACTTGTATGCTTTTAGTAACCTAAGATCCCAAAAATGGAAAAGGGGAGAGCATACACATGACAAGTCACTAAAACATGCAATAAAACTATAAACAAAATCAATTTCTTTTTAAAAACACTAAATTGAAATGTTCATCTTTAAATCACTTTGTTCAAGTGATTTAGTAGTTTGGTTTAACCATTTAGAAAATGAAAAACCTACAAACAATGGATTAGTAGTTTGTTTTAACCATTTGTAAAATGAAAAACCTACAAATGATGGATTAGTAATTTGGTTTAACCCTTGAGAAATCAAAAACTCTACAAAATTAAAAGTTACAAAATAGAGAAAAAGAAGTGATAGTCACTAATTTAATGATATCTCCTAAACCATAAATCATTTTTTAATGAAAATTTGAGATATTCCTATTAAGATAAATCAAACCAACCTAAATTTTTTAGAACCCAAATAATAGACTAAAAGATAAAATTGCTTTAACAACCATTTTTTAAAAATAAAATTTAGATTAACTTAAAAAGAATAAAACAAAAAAAAATTAGATCTTTAAAAAAAAGACCCTTGATAAAAAACCTACAAGAACAAACATGCGACTATAAAAAATAAACTTACCAATTAAATGTTAAAATGATATACACTAAGAAATAATTTAAAAAATAAGTGAAAGAGCCTCCTAAGTGTAATTATGATGTGAAAGATGAGGGAAAGTCCTACCAGGCATGCCAAAAATGTGATAACTAAAAATCAGAGTCTAAAGAAGACTAGAAAAATGAAATGAATACAAATCATATTCTAAATCCAAACTACAAATCTCCGATAGAGCCAATTCAAAAAAAGAAACTTAAACTACTTAAAAATTTATGTATAATACTTTCATCACCTTCTCCAATATGAATATGTGATTTGTTCTTTCTTTTTAATGTGGGTGCTTAATTCATCTCTCCAAAAAAGGTAAACGTTGTAGCGTATGGGTGCTTATACTTTATGTTCTTTTATACTCTTTGATTACAATGGCCCTGATGTTATTTTTTACCAAGTTTGACTTTTAGGTGTTTTAGGGGTCCAATATAGATATCACAAGGTGTTTCATAAGTCATTTTATGTCATTTGATGTTATACTAGCCTTGGTCCTTAGTTATTTTAGTCATTTTGGGTCATTTTGAGGTCAAAAAAGGTGCATTTATTGAGTTATATGGATTTATTGGGAAGTGTGAAGGTTCAAAAATATGATGTCATGTCTCATGTGTCCTTAGTGGTCTTAAGTAACTGAAAAAATTGAAAGGTGGTATGTTATGCAAAAGAAAAGAGAATTTTCTTGAAAGAAAAGAAGAGTTTGGAACTTGTACAACCTCCTTGGGAAGTGTGCCACATGGGAAATGGTTAAGTAGTGCCTCTTCAGCTTCTCCATGCTCAATTATATGATTGGTTTTATTTTTAAGTGTTATTTATTTCTCAAAACTATTTTACTCCCTTTCCACCCTTCTTGGTAAGCATAAGTGACCTTATGGGTTTTACTTGGAACAGATAGCTATGGATGTTTTAAGGAAAATGATTTTAGGAGGTTTTTTTACACTCAAATACCTTGATTTACATATAATGAGTTTGAAAAATGGTGGATTGTGCTTTAATAACCATCCTCATGAAGTTGACCTTTCAAATTTGCCTACTAATCTATATACCCTATGGGTTTTGCCTTGGTTTGAGAAATTACATATGAACCAATTGCTAATTTTAATGCCAAAAGATGTTGATTTCACCTTCTCATGATTTCCATGCCTATTTTCATGTTTGACAAATATCTCATGGGCTTTGTAGACACTAGTTTTATACACCCTTGTGTATTAACTTGGTGCGTTGTCACATTATTATGTTATTTCTAACATAATGCCCCCCTTTTCATAATTATTTAAAATAATTACATTCACCCCACCCTTTTACTTTTACCACATAGGTTAATTTGATTTAATTACTACGATTAAATGGTTATTAACTTATTTTTAACCATTTAACCATAAAATCTTAAAATCAAATAAAAACAAACCTATTTAATACCCCAAACAACCCTCCCAACAACCTATCATGTGGTTAAAACAACCTAACAAACTCAAAAATCATTTAAACCATCCTTTACCCCATAAGCAACTTGTTGGAATGGCATCTGGTTTAACTTCATATATTTTTGATCAATCGATGTCAATCCTCCGTGATCAACATCAATTCTCCTGGATCGACATTGATCCATAAATATACAACAAACCTCCATTGCTCGAGAGGAAAAAATGTGAAAGGAAGGAATCCATTTTTACCAATTTTTTTTGTCCAAAGCAATCTCAAATCTACGTATAGACATTACCAACACCTTACCACTTTGAAGAACACTTGATTGGTGACATTATTAGGTGATTTTTGAAGGCCATCACCCTTGTTTTGGCATCTCTTTATCTACACATCTTCAACCATCCAAGGTCATTATTATTTTCATATTTAAGTTTTATTTATATTTTACATCTCCATGTTTTTATTTACATTTGATTTTGATTAATTTATCAATTTTCTAGGCTATCATTATAATCTATTTTATAGTTCAACACTTTTACATAGAATTAACATCGATTCATCTAAATCACCGTCAATCTTATAGAATCAACATTGATCCTATACTGTCTTCATTGATCCCTATTAAACTATAAAAATAGCCTTAAACAGTCTATTTTTGCATCTTTAGTATCTGTTAAATCTACATTCTGGTTTGCTAAAAATCATCTTTTCATGTAAATGACCCTGCCCAAATTAGTACATGATTTTATTAGCATCTTTGATCTTCCCATAGTCCCTCAACCTCTATTTTTTGATTAGAGTGACATTGCATTTGAACTAGGACTTTGCATTATGACTTTTATATGTAATTTTGAATACATTAATGAATAATTGGCTGTAATCCAAGAGGATGTTGATGTACCTATAAAATTCTAGGATGCTTACTTTAATCACATAAACTTTGTTATTGATTAATTATCTTTGGCATTGTTTATTTATCCATATATATATATATATATATATATATATATATATATATATATATATATATATATATATATATATATATATATTTGTAATTTCATGTTTATTTATAAACTTGAATTTTAAACATGGGCTAACATCCATCTAAGGAAGCATATCGCTTCTTGGGATCAGTTTCTTAATAGTCAGCCCACTCATCTATCTATTAATCTAATTTTTGTTTAAGTGTGGTAAATTACAGGTCATTCCTCCCTAGCCAAAGAGGAGTTCTCACAAAGCTTGATCAATAGTGCACAACCAACCTTCATCACCAAGTAACTTTAAACCCTACATTTACTTTTTTTTTATTAGCTAATTAGTCCACATTGAAAAAGCAAAAAAAAATAATAAAACATTATGGCATGCCCAGTGGGACAATAGGTATCATTTTTCTTTGTTAAATTCAAAATCATTGAATTTTCTCTCTTTCCTTTGTGTGCATTCATCTAAAAATAACATTAGGACTGCATTTTATTTCATTTTCTTAAAATTTAAAGTAAATTGCATTCATCTTTCCTATTTAGATTCTTTCACATAGAATAATCTAGATAGAAATCTATCATAGTTATCACTTTATCCACACACAAACCAAATCACAATATCGATTAATACATCTAAACACCTAACATAAGGAAACTAATGGGGATTTCATCACCTCACAACAACCTTTTTCCTAGTGATCTTACTTGGATTTTGCCACTAAAGGGAGGACCAACTTAGTTCTCTAGTTGAGTGTAATCTCTAGACCATTGGTATATTTTGGCTCAGCACCCATACTAGCTATGGGATTGTGACATGAGGGGAGAAATCCCCAAGTATCAATCCATGTATCAACACCAATATAGATTTCCTTTGAGTGCCAAAATAAAAATACCTAAAACCATCCTTGGATTACTATTTCTTAGGACCTCTATTTTCTTTTCTTTTTTTGTATTTCCTTTCACATCTTAAAGTTAAAAGAGATAAAAAAAATTTGGAATGACTTTAGTGTGTGTGTCTTTCATCCATAATTAAAATTAGATAATTCAAAAGGAATTTTTTTCATTTTTTTATTTTATTTTTGATTTTATTCTCTATCTCATGGTTTTAACTAGGCAACAATCAAAGAAAGAATTTGAAGAGGGTGTTACATCCTCTCCTATGGAATGTACACCTAGTCCCACCTCTACCCTTGAGTCCTTTGAGAATCCTATGTTCCCAAAATATTATCCTCAATTATATCTTTCCTTTATGGAAATACTGAACAATAACCCCATTGCTCTTATTTACTATCTTAATAGTCGAGCAATACATATTTTTCCTTCCCCCCATACCCAAGGCTCTCCACATATATATGGGATGCCTTTCGAGGGAACTACGAGAATTGGATAATTTACCATGGACATGGTAACCTTTTCCATAGAATCTCTTCCATCGAGTTATAATATCTAGGTGATGCAATCTCTAAGAAACCAACCAGCTATAGTATCTACCAATTCTCTAACCCTCATTACTCATATTCAAAATACCACTTAGCCTATATCCACTATACCATCATAAATGGTAGTGGTGTCAATCCTTGTAAGTCTCCCACTATTTATAATGACTTTAACATAAAGTTCATAACAAATCCCTCACACACATCAAATCCCTCACACACAAGAAATCCCTTATACCCAACCTTTCGACTAGTATGTCTCCTCAACTACCTAGTATGTGGCTCCATCACAACTAGAGATAACCACTTACATTCCTTCCCATAGCAAAATATTTTTCTACAAGTCCTATAATACATAGTGGCATCTCAACCTATTAGGTCTACTACAATATGATACCTTCGCTCACAACATATATCTACCTCTTTACCAAATTATCGACCTCTTCAGCAAAATGTCTTAGGAAATGTGCTTCAGAATAATACTTAGACAGACCTCATAAACACATTTATAAATATGATGGATAGTTTCGAAGATTCCACCTCTGGACATAATATGATGGTCACATATGAGCAAATTTGTAATGAGCCAATCCATCCCTCTATCCCTATTTGATTGTATCCCTCATAATGGGAGCTTCCTAAGTTTACTAAATTTTAAAACAAAGAAGACCCCCAACAACACCTTAGAGCCTTTCAACATGCATGTTATCTTATAGCACATGATGATGCCCTTTTACTTAGAACATTTCCCATATCATTAACAACATCTGCATTGGATTGGTAAAATTACATTCCCCAGCATTCTCTCTTTTCCTTTGGGCAATTGGCCCAAACTTTTTTGGAACACTTCTCGATCAATATTACTCAAAAAGTGACTATCGAGGATCTTTACGCTATTAGATAGTTTGATGAAAAATCCATATCAGACTTTGTGGCTCGATGGCATAATTTAATCAAACAACTAACCTTTTCCTTTCTACAAATATAATTAATTGAATTATTTTCATGTTATTGTGCAAAACATATATTGTCCATGTTACAAATTCAAACTTTTAAAACTTTTGACAAAGCCTTTACCATGCCCTTTAAGCTTGAACTCCATGGCATTGAAGAAGGAAAAGTTAAGTTGCATAATAATAAACTTCAAATCTGATCCCTCCAAGAGCCATAGTAATAATCCTAAACCAAATGGGGAAGAAAATGCAGTTATTGTAAAAACTTCTTCCCCTCCAGCATCCAACCAATCAGGGTCTTCCACTTCTCAAATGCAATAACTTAAGGGCCTTACTCATTCCCCCTATGAAATATACCCCTATAGGAGATCCACATACTTCAATATTAGATAAACCCCTACAAGAAAATATTATTGAACTCCCTATGATTAAATTAGTTGATGATACGTGTCTTAAACCGAATTGGTATAAAGAATATGATTTTTTTTTATCACAGGGTAATAGGACATGACATAGAGTGATGTCAATCCTTATGATTAGTAAAAAACCTCATTGACAAGGGGGACCTTCAATTAGACAATCCAAATGCTCCTATTTCTAACTATTTTTGCTTTCCACATTCAAAAGAAATAAGAAACTAGAGTATTGGTAAAGGGTTTGTACCTACCCGGATGAAGTTTGCGCACTGTTATCCAGATGTTGTAGGGACTCCTCTTTGGCTGTGGAGGATGACACCTGTAGAAGAAAGAGACTTAAATAAAGAGATTGTTAGATGGATGTAAGGTGGACTGCCAAGCAAAAGCTCGGTCCCAGAAGTGCAAAGACTTCCTTGAGGGATGACAGTCCACTAATTGATAAAAGAATGTCGGCGAAAGATAAATAATGAAAGACTAAGCAAAATAAATAGAGACAATGCATACTTGTATTCTGCTTTTGGTCTTCCACAGTCACCGATGCCGGTTAGTCTACCATCATCAGTTGATTAAAGTTGCCAACATCGGTTAGTCTGCCAATGTCGATAGGGGCAATGGGCCTGGAGGTCGACGTTGATTGGGGAAATGAGGCTTTGGATGAGTCTCAGGGCTATCTGTGGTTGGCAGAATGGTCTGAAAGGAGTTTGGGTCTGTGTAAGGGATGCGAGACAGTGGATAGGGTCTTTAGGAGGGACAAAGGCAGGGGATAGGTTGTCAAGATGGGTCAGGATAGAAGATGGGATTTTTAGCCTCTCAGGAAGAAGTTTGGTCCTAAGTCTGGTTGATAACCAGGTCTAGTTGATAATGTTATTTAGAAGCAATGAATAAAAAATTGATTGCTGATATGATCTAAATAATTGAAATAATAAAAAGGGCAGAAGAATACTTATCTCTTGCTTGGAGTAGAGCTAGAGGTGTTTGAAATGCTTGTACCTATTGTGTCTGTAGCCAGAAGAGCATTGGTTGAAGTCTGATGATTGATTTTAGAGAGTTCCTGTTGATGTCCAGGTCTGAGAGCCGAGAGAGGAAGAGAGTCTGAGATAGAATTCACATTCATGGTCTATGATTGATTGATTTAGCATCCCAAGAGGAAGAGAATTTGCCTTCGTGTTGTTTTAAGTGACTGAAGTCGGTGATCCCGCCAACGTCAGCTGACTATAATCGACGTCGACAGCTAGAAGAATGGGAAAAAGGCTAAAATTAGCCTTCTGCCCATTCTTCCAACTACCAAGTTTAATGTTCATTGGAAAATGATCGAAGGTGGGTTAAATGAGCATGAGATGCTAGTGAGAGAGGTGAAATGGATCATAAATTGGTCATAGGGTGATGGGAGGCATCCAAGGAGAGGTATCCAAGGGTGATGTTTCATGGGTGAGGTGTTATTAAATTAAAATAAGTTATTATTTTAAATTAATAAGTGTGTGGGTTAGGAATGTATAGAAGTAGACCAAGGGGACCAAGGGGGGGAGTCGACCAAGGAGTAGACACGATTTTGGTGTCTACATTTGCCCCTTTTTGTCTTGTTGGTTGTTCTGGACGAACTGCAAGACAAAAACAAGAGTAAATTGCCCCAGGTATGGGATGAGGTCTTTTTTGTCCTGTTGGTTGTTTTGATGAACTGCAAGACAAAAATAAGTTTTGGTTGCCCTGATTATGGGATGAGGTATTCCCCCTCAAAGCGAGAGTCGAGGGAAGGGAACCTGAAATCGAGTGCCAATTTGACAGATAGTGGATATGGTGAAGGTTGAGTGTGAATGCTACAATAGTTGAGATTGCATGCATACCACTTCACAAGATGGTCAAGTCAAATTATCATAGGTCAAAGGTTGAGGAGTGCTAAAATTGAAATAACTAGGCCCCAGCATTTAGTCATAGCTGATTGGGTTATTCAATCCAAGCTATAGCTCCAATGGTCATCGTATTCCAAGTATCCCAGGCTCAGGAAGTGCTCTTGGAAAACATGAAAATGTCACAAGTAGTGGGGATCAACTTGCTCACGATCCAATACTTGTGAGGATCGTGATGTGGATGCAGACAATTTTGCTAACCATTCGTGAGGTAGCATAAATGCAAAAACAACCAAGGCAAATTTGTCTTGGAAGTGGTCATGGTCTGAGGAGATAGTCATGATCTCTAAGGTTGTTGGTCGAGGCAAGTCGAGATAGTTGGTTGGTCCATTAGATGGATGGATGAAGGAATGGCCAAGCTAACCTCAGAGGACCCCATGTCAATTGAGTGCTGCCTACATAGCCCCTGTCGTTAGGGCTTCAGGCTGATGTAGTTCTCCCAAAAAGGGAGGAAGAGGGTTGGTTATGGATGGGTTGGACGAGGTTAAGTCATGGTCAAAGGTAATATGGTTTGTCCATCAAATAGACAAACAAATGAATGTGGCTGAGCTAACCCCAGAAGACATCATGTCAACTGAGTGCTGCCTACATAGCCCCAGTCGTTAGGGCCTCAGAACAATGTAGTTTAGACTGGTTGATAGGTTGGTTTGGTCATGATTAAAGGTGAAATGGTTTTTCCATCAGGTAGATGAACAAATGGATGTGGCCGAGCTAACCCCAAAAGATGTCATGTCAACTGAGTGCTGCCTACATAGCCCCTATTTGAAGGGCCTCAGACCAATTTAGTTTAGGTGAAGCAAAATGGTTGATGATTGGTTTGGTCAGGCTATAAATGATGAGGGTATGATGATGTTACAGCCTTTTCCATATTATGTGATGGTGTCTTCTGTAACATTGGTGATGTGGTCTTTCATCCCTAGAAATTTTCCATATTGGTGATGGATGTATGCTAAAAATGAATTGAGTATGTTTATGCTTCAGCAAGTAATGGTTTATGCTTGGCATAAATTGCGTGGTTGATAGTTTCCATGTGTATTGGTGTCCATAGAAACTAGTGTGAATCAGACTATGTCATGTTGGTGGTCTGAAAATGTTTTGGTTTGGTTGGGTATGGTTGAGAAAATGATTTGGTTGAATGTGACCAAAGGTATGGATAAGAAGTGAAAGGTGCGTTGCTCTTTCATTGACAAGGACCATAATGATAGCATAAGTAGGGGGTTTTTAGAAACAAAAGCCCCATTCATGCATTACGTTGTTGACCATTGGTTGTGTTAGAGAAGTAATTGAATCACTTTGACATTCAAATGAGCTTGAAATCCCTTGAGTAGGTGATGTGATATGTTAGGATAGGGTAACCCCTTTTAGTAGGGATAACTTTGCCCCTTTTTACAAGAGATCTTGAGAACAACTACAAGTCAAGTCCATGACCTTTTTTTTTTTTGGGAGACTGATCAATGCGGGAAGTCTATGTAGAGATGTCATTTTGTTTTGTGGTCATTTGTGAAGCTGATCGATGCAGGAAGCTTCTACGAAAGTGCTATTTGTAGCAAGGTTTTAGTCATAGCCATCCTTCAAGGGAGTGGTCTATATTTTTGCTTTATATATATTTGAGGGCTTTGAATAGCTGTCCTTCGAGGGAGCAGTCTATTAGCTACAACAATGATGATACAGTTGTCCTTCAAGGGAGCAGTCTACATTTAGAGTTTATGACCTTTTGATATTTTGACATCTCAAATTTATTTTTGACAGAATTTTTAGCCATGGATAAGACTATAGAAGTTTGAGGGATCCCTTTTATTAAGACAAAGCATTCATACTTTATAAAAGGGTTACATAGGGTTTGATTTAGGGAAACAAGGTTGAAAGAAATAAGGATTAAGATGACAGGGATTGCTCAAGGGACGAGCTCAAGTTAAATGTCAAGTGAATGAGTACTCGACTAACAGTAGAACGGTCGTAGATGCAAGGCATTAAGGGGCTCAATTTCTGGCTGGTCTTCGAAAGAAGATAGACGATAAGTCCCTGACCCATACTTGTGCATTATGATGTAAGGTATGAGCCAATTAGGAGAAAACTTGCCTCATTTACTTCTTTCCATATTGGTCATGTGTTAAAGATGATTAAGAAGTTGGTTGATATTTGACATGAGGTTGGCTGATATATTGTTGGCATGCTTGGTTGGATGATGTTTGGTCATTGTTTGGTTGGTTGATGTTTGGTCGATGTTTGGTCAAGGCTTGGTCGATGTTGCTATTTGGTTGATGTTTGGTTGAGGCTTGGTCGAGGTCATGATAGTCAGGATAGAATCAAATTCCCCCAATTATTTTGGTGATGAGGAGAATGCTTGAGAAATGGTTGGATAAGATGGAGAGAAGACATTGAAGCTTCTCTTTGTCAAGGAGTGTGACACGAGGATGAATCCTATGAAGCTTTTGCCTGATAGATTTAGTTGGAGAGGGCAAGATCCTGAGCTTCCATGTTGGAGGTTGGAATCTCAGAATGGCTGAAAGTGATGGAGGCAATGGTAGGTAATGATGTGACCAAAGCAGCCAGTGGTTGGGGGTCTTCGGGTTGGACCTTCACTGCCTATAAGGCTTTGATCAAAGTTACACAATGCTGTGGAGAGTTTTATATGAGGTCATGCAAAGATGTCTTCACAGAGGTTGGGTGAAGTTGTTTCACTTTGGGGTCATGAATTGGTGTTGACTATGTAGGTCGAGATGCGCCCAAGATTAGAGTCTTGGGTTTTGGTTATGGTGAGGGCTTGATGAATGGATATGTTTGAGGGAGAGAAACCTTCTCTTTCCCTTTATCCTATATGGTTTGTGACTTGTTGGCCACATTGATAGTGTTGATTTCAAATGATGGGGTTGAAGGCGGTAAAGGGACCATAGTCTTGTATGGGGATCCAAATTTAGGTGAAGATGTTCGAGAGGCATGGGATGGTGTCGATGGTTTGGTTAAAGGGTGGTCAAGAGGATACTTAATGAAAGAGGGGTCCTTTTTGAGGTGTTGACAAATGATAGCTTTAAGAGTGCAACAATGCTCAGTGTCATGTCCAGGTGTGCGATGATATGCACAAAATTTAGTGTCATCAAACTAAGAGGGCCTTGATCTGAGAGTTGATGAGTGTGAAGGTGAAGAGGTTTGGGAGACATTAGATGGTGTTGGAGATTTTTTGATAGTATCCTCAACAAGAGGGGTGTCTTTATTGATGAATTGGTGGATGGCAACCTTAAGGGCACAACAAGTTTCAATGTCATGCCCAGGTGTGCGATGATATTGGCAAATTTTGGTGTCATCGAACCAAGACAGTTTTGGTCTGAGAGGTTGAAATGGTTTAATAGGAGAAAGAGTGATGTTAGAGGATTACAAAAGTTGATGTAATAGCAAGGTGTAAGAACTTGCTAATGGGTCTGCACGTTGTGTTGCAGTAAAATTTGACAACTTCTGTTTAGAAGCTGTTGAGGGAGTGTTTCATACTATCCTTTTGTTTGGCAGTGTGGCCAAACGTGTAGATGACACTTTCGTGGTAGGAGGCATTGGATGCTTTGAAGGAGGTATGTTTTTATTAGGTGTTGGTCGTAATGGAGGTGATTTGTTTTTGTTGGGTGTTGGAGTAGGAAGCACTCCTATTAAGGTGGATGGGTGTGGGCCCAAAATGGAGGGCAATGATGATGGTGGGAGAAAAGTTCTCTGATGTGGTTTAGTAGCCTTCTTTGGTTGAGTGTGAGGCATACTATTGTGGGGGGTGAGGTTCAAATCTACCCTCACCGAATCTTCTTCGATTGAAGTAGGTGAGGTGGCTAGTTCCTCTTTCGACGGAGAAGGGATTGGAGAGTGTGGCTCTTTGAGAGGGCAGAGCATAGAGATGGTCATGGATTCTACGTGTGGTCAAGGTGTGGGAAAATTATGATCCCCCATTGATGATAGGAAGGATGAGGGCAAGGATATCAACGCTGGTAAGGCATCCTCTAATATAAGAGAGGTTGATGGAGAACTAATAAGAGAAGACGGTTCATCCACCTGTGGAAGAAAAGTGGGAGAAGAAGGCTCTTCTTCCTACAATGGACCAATGGGTGGGATAACCTCTTCAGACTGTGAGAGAGGTTGGTTAGGCATAAGAGGTGAGACCGTGTTGACCGTGCGTATATTACGCTCTTGGGAGTCATCGGCCATGGCCTAAATGTTATTTTGGCTAGGGGTATGGTTAGGAAAAGGTTGTCTAAAGATGTCTATGCTTTGATTGGGTGGCGCGTTTGGGTTATCCAAAACAAGGTCACCTTTATCTAGCATGTCCTAAATGATGTTCTTGAGAGTCTTACAGTTGTTGATGTCATGTCCATTGACATGATGATAGTTGTAGAAGTCATTTTCCCTGTACCATGCAAGGATAGGTTTTGAGGGGTCGAATTGAGGTGATCAAATTTGAGGAAGATTGAGGACCCCCTGTTTGACAAGTTTATCCAAAATGGAAGTGTATGATTCTCCTATAGGAGTATACTGACACTGTATATACCGTTGTTGGAATTGTTTGGTGATGTAGTTTGAAGTGGAAGGCTGAGATTGGTTGTTTGTGGTTGAAGATGATGGTTTAAGGACCACAACATTTGCTGATCCTTTGGGCTTGGTGTTGGTAGAAGAAGGTTTAGAGGAAGGGTCATTTGACTTGGTGTTGGGGTTTTGACTCTGCAATTTGACTTTGTTTTCCTCAACGGCACATAGTTCAAGCTTCCTAGCCATCGTGAAAGCTTCGTCAAAGGTGTGAAATGTTTGGACCCAGAGAGTAGATGAAATATGTTTGGCACATGCCTGGGAAAAGAGTTTGATGAGCTCGGGTTGAGGCAAAGAGAAGGAGAGCTGGTTGATTAAGCCTCTCCAATGGGCAACAAAATCGGCTATGGATTCATCATCAAACTGTTTGATAGAGTACAGATCTGTGATAGAGACCTTTTTGGTGATATTGATCTAGAAGTGGTCAAGGAAAAGTTGGGCCAGTTAGGTGAATGTGAAAAGAGAGTGTTTGGTGAGAGAGCTGTACCAATCGAGGGCAGCACCAAAAAGTGACATGGGGAATGTGCGTAATAGTAATGCATCATCATGTGCTATTAGGTAACAAGCATGTTTGAATGCTCGTAGGTGTTGTTGTGGGTCTTCCTTACTATGGAAGCGAGTAAACTTAAGAAGTTCCCACTGACTGGGATACGACCGGATTGGGACGAAGGGATGGATGGGTTCATTACAAATTTGGTCATATGAAAGGACATTGCTTGAACCAAAAATGGATGTCTCAAGATTAGACATTTTGTCCATCAGCATTTTGATTAGATCAGCTGATAAATTTGTGGGTGGGGCACCCCCTAGGTTGTGAGGTGCTTGGAAGGTGCTAGAAGGGGCATATGACGTAGTTAGTTGTGCTTGCATAGGCATAACATACTGATAACTAGTCATAGGGATAGATGTGGAAACCAAGAGTGGTTATGTCATGAAGCTAGGAGGCACAACTTGGCTTGATGTCACTATAGGTGGTTGAGTTATGGCAACACTAGCCAAAGGATGAGTAGCCACCCTGGTATTGATGGGGGCAAGAGTAGGCAGGATGGAGACAACTAGGTTTTGAAATGGAGTAGAACTTTGTTGGATAGTTTGTGGTTGAGGGGGTGCCAAAACCCCCATGGAGGTAGGTCTAAAAGGAGAGGCCACACTTTGAAGATAGGACACAGTCAGGTTATTAGTTGAGGTATTGGCTTGGGTGTCTATGGGCTGAATGACAGAGGTGGTTAATACAGTTGTCGTCTCAAGTAAGGAAGTTGACATCCCATAAATTGGGTTGCCTAAAGAGTCCCACATTCAACTTCGCATGAGATAGTGTTGAAGGGCCTTGACATTGATTTCAAGGAACCTTTCGAAGTCTTGGTCCCCTTTAGGGACAATGGGAGGCTGAGTCAGGGTCGGTTGGGTAGGAGTTCATTCAGTCTCTGAATGATACTCCATTAGGGGACTAGTTATGGAAGGTGAAAGCAGGAGTGGTTGTTGCCTTGCCTGGTCAACAAGAGTTTTGGTTTGACTACGTGTCAAAACCATCCAAGGTAGAATAGGTTAGGTTCTAGAAACTATATTTTTCAGTCTCAGAAAACCAAAATGGGTGTTGGACAGCAAGAAAGTCGGGTTTTAAGCTTGCTATTTTGTGAAGAAATTTTTTGGATAGTGACCGATGTTGGTATAAAAATCGATGCCAGTGAAAAAAAAGTGGCCAATGTCAGTCAATTAACCGATGTCGATGAAAAAAATGTTGCTGCCATCGGTGATAAAACTGATGTCGATTACTATGGATTTCTAGAAACTCAAATAATTTGAAAGTTTTTGGAAAAAAAGAAGAAAATGTCCTCACTAGATCAAAAAACTAGATAGAAACAAAAAAATAGATGAAGACAGGCAGATCCTAAATGTTAAATCCTAAGAATAAACTTTTAGAATCATGTTGGCTTATGCCTTAGAGTGTGTTTGGAAAGTTGGCTTGTAGAATGGGTCCTAGAAGAAGTAGTCTAAGGTTGGTTTCGGGTCAGTTTTGGTGCTCAATAGTCTGTGTTAGGTTCCGTACGTGGCCTGGTGCTAAAGAGCAAGCTCCCCTCACTTCATGAGCCTAGAGATAAGCTGGGTCGCTTAGCCAGTATATACTTCCCCTAGAGTTTATACTCTGCCAGAGAATAGAGTGGGCTCTCCCCTTGGTAGTGAAGTCCAAGTAGGATTGTCAGGAAGGGTAAGGTATCTGCTAGGTGATGAAATCCTAGTCGGACCTTGTATCAAGTATGTTTAGATGTTTAGTTTGTGAAAGTGGTCTGGATGTGTAACATAAGTGGACTACGCTTTATTCATAATGCGTTTTAAGTTACTAGGTGAGCTAAAAATGCAAGCAAGCTGAAATGAAATGCAAAAGATTTTTAAGCCCAAATTGAAATGTGTGTTTGGATGCAAACAAGTTGAGAAAAGGTTAAGAGCATGAACTCTAAGATGCAAGAAAGAAAGGTGACAAGAAGAAAAAGAAAGATTCTTTTTAACTTGCTTATGATGTCTTTTGGAAGAGATAAAGGAAAAGGATGTAAGAAGAGACCTAATGCATCTATATGAAAAGTTTGATTTTAGAAGAAAAAGTATGAACCCAAGGAAAATTCCTAGGGTCCCACCGGGCATGCCAGAATGTTTCTAACTATTTTTTCTTTTCCACATTCAAAAGAAATAAGAAACTAGAGTATTGATCAAGGGTTTGTACGTACCCAGATGAAGTTTGCGCACCATTATCTAGACGTTGTAGGGACTCCTCTTTGGCTATGGAGGATGACACCTATAGAAGAAAGAGATTTAAATAAAGAGATTGTTAGATGGATGTAAGGTGGACTGCCAAGCAAAAGCTCAGTCCCATAAGTGCAAAGACTTCCTTGAGGGATGACAGTCCACTAGTTGATAAAATAATGTCAGAGAAAGATAAATAATGAAAGACTAAGAAAAATAAATAGAGACAATGCGTACCTATATTCTAATGTTGGTCTTCCATAGTCGCTGACGCTGGTTAGTCTACCATCATCAGTTGATTAAAGTTGTCGACATCGGTTAGTCTGCCGACGTTGGTAGGGGCAATGGGCCTAGAGGCCGACGTCAGTTGGGGCAATGAGGCTTTGGATGAGTCTCAGGGCTATTTGTGGTCGACAGAATGGTCTGAAAGGAGTTTGGGTCTATGCAAGGGATGTAGGACAGTGGACAGGGTCTTTAGGAGGGACAAAGGAAGGGGATAGGTTGTCAAGATGGGTCAGGATAGAAGATGGGCTTTTCAGCCTCTTAGGAAGAAGTTTGGTCCTGAGTCTGGTTGATAACCAGGTCTAGTTGATAATGTTATTTAGAAGCAATGAATAAAAACTGATTGCTGATATGATCTAAATAATTGAAATAATAAAAAGGGCAGAAGAATACTTATCTCTTGCTTGGAGCAGAGCCAGAGGTGTTTGAAATGCTTGTACCTATTGTGTCTGCAGCCAGAAGAGCATTGGTTGAAGTCTGATGATTGATTTCAGAGAGTTCCTGTTGATGTCCAGGTCTGAGAGCCAAGAGAGGAAGAGATTCTGAGATAAAATTCACGTTCGTGGTCTATGATTGATTGATTCAGTGTCCCAAGAGGAAGAGAATTCGCCTTTGGGTTGTTTTAAGCAACTGACGTCAGTGATCCCACCAGTGTCAGCTGACTATAACCAATGTCAATAGCTAGAAGAATGGGAAAAAGGCTAAAATTAGCCTTCTACCTATTCTTCCAACTGTCGAGTTTAATGGTTGTTGGAAAATGGTCGAAGGTGGGTTAAATGAGCACGAGATGCTAGTGAGAGAGGTGAAATGGATCATAAATTGGTCATAGGGTGATGGGAGGCATCCAAAGAGATATCCAAGGGTGATGTGTCATGGGTGAGGTGTTATTAATTTAAAATAAGTTATTATTTTAAATTAATAAGTGTGTGGATTAGGAATGTATAGAAGTGGACCAAGGGGACCAAGGGGGGTAGTCGACCAAGGAGTAGACACGATTTTGGTGTCTACAGCTCCTCCTAATCAAACCTTAGATATTTTCAGACAACCATTTCCAAACCATCCATCCACATCAAATGTAGTCCAAACCAACCTTGGAAAAATTCAAAATCAAGCTACACATATGATTAACACAATCTATGATTATTTATTGCCTAAAGAAGTCCCTAAGAAACCTTCAGTCTTGGATTTCCTTATAGGAAGTGCTTTTGATATAAGTTAACATGAGATCATTAAAACTAATCCCAAAATCCCCATATATCTCCCTGATCTCATTACATGGGATCATTTATGTGAACCATCACCTTCTCTCATCAAATCTCCTAAAGGGTAAAATGAAACTACTCGAGATGTTATAGATAAATATCTTGATACTTCTAGAGTTAGACATTCCACCCCTTTGATCCCTGGAAAGTATATAATGAGATCTTATCCTTTTGCCTAAAACCTTGACCCTTTAAAACCATATTCTACCATAACACCTCCTTACCCCAAATATACTAAAGGAAAGGGTAAATCTCTTATCATCGATAGCTGGTATAATTGTCTTAGTATTCCACTGAAGAAAGCCTTAGCTTATCCTCAGGTTAAAGTCAATATTTTTCAAATGTCAAAAGATAAAAACCTTAGTCTAAATACCCCCTCTGATGTTAACACGTGAAAAAGCAAAGGGCCTATCCCTTTTTTACCATCTCCATCATCTATTTTAGGTCCCCATCCATCTTTTATACCTATCATAGGTGTTTCTACTCAAACACATGGGAAAATAAAAAGTTTTACTCCATTATTAGTCACACCTCCATCTTCATATCCACCTTCCTCCATTAAGTGACCTTAGAGACACCTAAAGGAAAAGATCTTAAATCTATCCTCCTATAAAGGCTAAGTGACAAAACCAAATGAGTAATACTTTATCAAAAGAGCCTATTATCAAAACCCTATAAAACCACAATATGACCCTTTAAAGGGATCTTATGTTGTAATCTTAAAACAATTATTGGATACATCCCTCATGATGTTACCACCTATATGGTCCATTAACCTTCAACCCCAAAAACCTACTTGGTATAAAAATTGAGAAATATGTGCATATCATAGAGTACCTAGACATGATATAGAAAATTGCAAATCCCTTAAGGATATAATCTAATAGTTAGTCTAGGATGATGACCTATTAATTGATGATCTCAATGATGAGACTCCTAAGCAAAAGGTCACTATTCCATCCATTCCACCCACCCATAATCTTTCTAGTCCTATAAGCAATAAAGAGTTAGTAGCCTCTTTAGATCCACCTTTATTACACATTGATGTCATCCATGTAGCCACCTATTCTCAAAACCAAAATCCTAATAAATATAAGGTTTTAATTATAGGAACCTCTACACCTAATACACTTAAAACATCTAAACAAAAGCCTAAAGTTTCTCTTACAAGAACTACCTCAGCTAAATCCAAGGAGTTGGTACAAATCTCCATATTAAAACAACTCCACCAAACAACTATAAAAATGTCATTATATGAGCTTATCGAAAACTCTCCACAACATCGATAGGCAATAATAGAAGCTCTCCAAGCTATTAAGGTCTGAATAGATGAACCTCAACCTTTGTTATATTTTATAGGATCCATTCAAATGGTCTTGGATATTAGTTTTACTAATTATGAGGTCAGTCTTTTATCACCTGAATATCAAGATCCCCCACTTTTCATCACAACTCAAATGAATCAAGCACGAATTAAAAGAGTTATGATTGATAATGGGTCTAGTATTAATATTATTTATTCACATGCTTTCCAACAATTACAACTACGATAAACCATTATTTCCCAATCCTCAAAAATTCTCCATGTATTCAATGACATGGTAGTACCCATAGTGGGAACAATAATCTTTCCCATTTACATAGGTTCTCACACTTTCCATCAACATTTTTATGTTATAAAAAGAACATTCCAATACAAAATTTTATTAAGACATCCATGGATTCATGCAATGTGATGTGTACCCTCCAAATTCCATTGATGACTTAAATATGAACATGAAGGATAGGTAGACATCATCCCTACTGATCCTCATCCCTTTAAATCATGCAACTACACCTTTTAGCCAAGTGATGCCATAATACCCTCATCTAATATAATTCCATCTTCATATTCTAATCAAGCCTCAACTAGCATGACTATCCCTACTTCAAAATTACCTTCTTTAGAATCCATTTACTCCTTGATGTAGTATATTTTGATGGGGGAATACCAGTTATTAACCCTTAACACCTTACCCATTCCTAGAGAATATGGCCATCCTGATAAATAACCCATGTATTCACCTAGCCTAGGTGAGATCATTCTGTTTAGACCACCTTTCTTACATAATCATTTAATAAATTGTGGGATCATTCAATCTAACTTAGAACCTAATGATAGTACTTGTGCTAAACTATTTACATCCAATTTTTCCTTTCTTAGCAATCCCCAGTTTGTGCAAACCTATCTTTATCATTGTACCTAGAAATGTTTCAGTATGCATAGATATGAATAGGGTCCCCATGATGTCACATTAGGATATTTTTAAAAACCACATGAAAATCATGTCTTAGGTTTTAAGAAATATTCTAAATTCACCCCAAAACCTATTCTTCTACCATCTTTTGAAGAAGAAGAACCATCTTCCTCATCCAACACCTCTTCCTTGACTAGTGATACTGTATCCATCCCTTCTAACATTTTTTTTAGTCAATTATATTTTCATAGATCCCCTTATATTTCACCATGGTGGTGAGCTCTAAAACATACCCTTAGCATATCCTAACTTAATAGGGCATAATATGCCAACAATTCTTGTTTTTTAATGTCAGGATGATGAGTCAATCTTGACTCATTTGGGCACTAAAAACTCTTATCTACGCAATTCTCTTCCATCTAAAATGTTTAGCTTATTAAATGAAGCCACTATTGATATTAATATTAGTTCTCAAAAACCCCAAGTATTATTAAAATTATCAAAGCCTTATATTCATAAGAAAACTAGGATTTTACCACTTTTTTATTAGATCATAGTAAGGCCTTTACCTAGTCTTATAGTGATATACCCGGTATTGACCCCGTAATTATTATCCATAACATCCTTACCTTTCTTGATGCTAAGTTAATGAAGCAAAAACTATATAAAATGCATCCTCACATTGCACTCATATTAAAAGAGGAACTATAATGCCTATTATCTACTAACTTTATTCAACCCATTAATTATCCTCAGTGGATGTCCAACATTATTATGGTCACTACGTATATAGGGGGACTTCACATCTATAATGAATTTCATGATTTAAATCTTGCATGTCTAAAAGATGATTTCCCTCTCCCTAACATTGACTAGTTGGTAGACCTGACAATTGGCCATGAAATGTTGTCCCTTATGGATGGTTTTTCAGTTATAATTAAATACTTATTACACCAGAAGATCAACATAAAACTACATTTATTACTCCGTGGGGGACCTTCTACTACCATGTTATGAATTTTGGCATAAATAACATAGGAGCCACCTATCAATAGGTCATGACTTATATATTTCATGACATAATTCATAAAATTGTTGAAGACTATGTAGATGACCTCTTTGGGAAGTCAAAACTCCACAAAGATAACCTATTTATGCTTAAGATTATTTTTTATCATCTACTCTAGTATCATGTGCATCTAAATCCAAAAGAGTGCATGTTTGGCATCTTTATGGGTAAACTCCTAGGTTTCATTATTTCTATTCATATAATAGAAGTATATCCCGCTAAAATCAAGGTTATTTTAGAGATGCCTCCTCTATCCAACCTTAAGCAGTTTTGCAATTTACAATGCAAGCTCCAGTCTATTTGTCATTTTATTTCCCATCTCTCTAATCAACGTCAACCTTTCCACCATCTATTAAAGAAGGATAGTTACTTTATATGGGATTCTCATTGTTAAGAAGCCTTTAATTCACTCAAATACTATCTTTTATCACCTCATGTCCTCACTCCACCTAAAGAAGGGTAGCCTTTCATCCTTTATATCTTAGCTACAGATCATGCTCAAGGTGTTATGCTTGGCCATTGAGATGAGCATCACAAAGAGAAAGTTATTTATTATATAAGTTATACCCTCGTAGAATATGAAACACATTATCCACATACCAAAAAACTATGCCTAGTATTGGTCCTTGTAGCCTCTAAAATTTATCATTACCTACTTAAACATAAGAAGTACATAATTATGAGTATTGATCCCCTTAAGTTCATGCATTATAAGCCTTATCATAATCAATGGATGGTCAGATGGATTATGCTACTAGCTAAGTTTGATTATTGCTAAAGGGTAGATTATTATTGATCAACTCGCTAAAGTACCTCTTAGTGATAATCAATCGATCAATTATGAATTCCTTGATGAATCTATTGTATCCACTTCTTAATTAGTCTCAGAATATCAAATGACTCTATTCTTTGATGGGTCTAAATATGAGTGAGGAGGTGGCACATGAATTATATTAATCCCTCTTTAAGGTATTCCCATGCCTTTATCTTTTAAATTAGACTTTGATTACACCAATAATATGGTTGAGTATGAAGCATTGATTATAGGGCTTCAAACTACCCTTACATTAGGAGTCAGGTCCATTGATATCTATGGTGATTCTCAGCTAGTGGTCAATTAAATTACTGGTGTATATCAATGTAAGAATGATATCCTTCAAAGATATAAGACCTTAGCCTATCAACTCTTATCTACCTTCAAATATTATACCATCCAAACTATTCCTAGATCAACTAATAACTTTGCTAACACTATGGCATCTCTTACTTCTTTTATCCCATCCTCATCTTAGGAGTCCAAATTTTTTGTCCTTATCCATCAATTTAATCAACCTTCCTACACAAAGACTGATCTTCAATCCATCATTAATATTGAGGAAAACCAAAAGGAGCCATGGTATACACAAATAATTGGTTATTTATCTATAGAATTATCTCCTCCCCATCTATCCAAAGTGTTAGGTGTGTCTTCCAATAGAAAGCTGCCTACTACACTATACTGAGGGGTGTTCTCTATAAGCATGGATTTGATGGTATTCTTCTTCATTGTCTCCAAAATAATGAAGCTACCCTAGACATCCAAAAAGTCCATGATGGGTCATGTGGTGGATGTTTTAGTGGCCATGCAATCGCTGATAAGATCTTATGTTTAGGTTATTATTGGCCCACTTTGAATCAAGATTATTGCACATAAATTAAGAGGTGTGTAAAATGTTAGCAGCATGCAAACTTATCCCATGTCCCTAGTAAATCTTTGCAGGTAGCAAGGGACTTCTAACCATTCTCCCAATGAGGGCTCAATCTTATAGGTCAAAATCAATCCTAATTCCTCCTATCATGATGGATTTATTATCACCGTTATAGAATACTTCACTAAGTGGGTAGAAGTTGCGTTGCTTATCTCAACTAAGGTAGAAAAGATTGTGAAGTTTATCCACCATCACATTATTTGTTGTTTTGGTGTTCCATATAAAATAATAATAGATAATGGTAAATATTTCAAGAATAAGAAATTCCAAGCACTATGTGACTCATTTAAAATCAATTGAGTTTTTCCTCACCTTATTATCCTCAGGCTAATCGTCAAGTAGAATCATCTAATAAATCTTTGGTCAAAATCCTAACTACATTTTTTATTGAAGCTAACAAATATTGGCATCTTTGTATCCATTTTGCCTTATGGGCATATCGAACTAGTATTCAAAACCCTATAGGTGATACTCCATTTTCTTTAGTCTATGGTATGAAAGCTATACTTCCATTGGAAGTCCAAATTCCCTCTCTTTGTGTTTCTCTTAAAGACATCATTTCTGATGAGGATTTTTGTCAGGAACATTTATCCCAGCTTGAACTCTTAGATGAGCATCATTTGGTAGCCTTTGATCACCTAAATGTCTATCAAGAATGACTAAAATGCACATATAACCAACATGTAAAAGAATGAGAATTTAACATTAGAGACCTTGTTCTTAAAGAAAATAAATATTTCATAATATGAAACAAAGTAAAATAGGTAAGTTTTCTCCTAATTGGCTTGGATCATACATCATAACCCATAAATATAGATCTGGGGTATATCATTTGGCCTCTCTTAATGGTAAACCAAAGTGTGAACCTTTTAATGCATTACATCTGCATCATTTCTATAGTTAATAGATATTGAATCATCTTGGTTAGCTTATCTCAAATTAATATTATCTTCCTGTATCCTAAATACCAAATAATGATATGAGAATTATGTGGTTATCTGGTAGTCATTATAACCCCAACCTTGACAATGTATACCCCCGATCTATTCATAGCATTTTATCATGGATAAGTTTCACCTGTTATGGGAGAAACCCCAAATCATTATTTCCCTTATTCCTTCAAAGCATTTAATTTTCCAAGATAACACCATCACCCCATGTCTTGAATTCATGGAAAATATCCTAAGGCATCTTTTTATGTCAACTCACATTACTATTTTTGGGATCCAAAATCAATTAAGCAATGAAAATAAAAAATATCAAAATGGGCTAAATAAATAGATTGATCCCTTGAAGGATAGTTGTAATGAAATATATAAAGGAAAAATAATAGACTGATCCCTTGAAGGATAGTTGTGCAAAAACATCAAAATGTAGACCACTCCCTTGAAGGATGGCTACTAAGCAGAAAACTTCTTGCATTGATCATTTTTCAAATTATGCCATTTTAAAGCCCTAAAAAAGAAACAAAGCAATAAAATAAATTTTCAAAAGTAGTATCCCAATAAATCTTCCCACATCGATCAACTTTTTAATCATAGGATTCTCATATTGATCAACCTACTTGTTAGCATAAACTTGATCCCTTAAAGATAAGTCATGATTTCAAAAATATGGTGTGGACAATGTTATCTCTAAAAGTAATACATTCCCCCTCATCCCATCAACAAGCATAAAAATCCTAGTATGAAAAAACAAATTTGAAGCTCTAAGCTAACTAAGTTTGTGTCTATATCTCTTATCATCTAGCTAAGGATGTTTATGCCATATATATGAAAGATTCTCTTTCTAGTTATGGTCCAAGTCAATGTCAAGCAAATCCATAAACTATAATCACTAAAATCCATAACTTCATAGCAATAAATCACTAAAATCTATAATCCATAATTATTATTTAGCATAATCGAAACTCATAATCCATTAATATAAAACCATCTCATGATAAACATCCGCAACATATATAACAATTATCAAAATTAGAACACATAACATCTAAATCTATAAACCATCAAATCCATGAATCCATAATAGCATAACATATCTATAACCATCAATAAATCCATAAACGAATAACATGATCCATCCATAAACATAAAATGTGTGTGTGTGTGTGTGTGTGTGTGTGTGCGTGTGTGTGTGTGTGTGTGTGTGTGTGTGTGTGTGTGTGTGTGTGTGTGTGTGTGTGTGTGTGTGTGTGTGTGTGTGTGTGTTTGTGTGTATGAATATGAATACAACGGGGGATCTCAACCCATATAATATTCTCTACTCAATGAACTTGATCCTACTAAGGTGAATGCTATCACCTCCCTCATCGTCTCCTCCTTCACCTACTATACTCCCTAAACTAGCAGTAACCCTAAGAGTCCTCTATGATCTATGGTGGCTAGCCACATATAAATCAAACCAAGGAACATTAGGTAGCTACCTCTGTACTATCCTCTCATAATATGACATCTCCATAAGTAAATATATGTACTATCAGAGTGGTATCATATTTTTAGGATGTGTCATGTTAGATCTTGTAATGTCTGGGGTTGGTCTCTCTACTAAAGTAAACCTCATCTACTTTAGCTCTATCCTGTATCTATCCTACTATTGTATGGCCTAATCACATTTCCCCCTCATGTCATCTAGATCACTCTGTAATATAGCAATCTGATCTTGTAGTGTAACATGGGCTGATTGTGACTCTTATAGCTTAGCCCTCAGACTATCCCTTTCAACAATAACTAAAGCAATATCTATATGATCAGATTTTGGGGCATATTTTAAAGGTCCCTCTTCCATGTGTATATCTAGCACTTCCTACTCTGCCTCTTGCTCAGCCTCCCTCACCTCCTCAATAACCACCCCATGTTGTGGTCTCATTGTTCCTTCATATCTCCTCACCATCTCTACCATGAACCATGCCATGTAATCATCAGTGTAAGTAGTGTCATCCAAATCAATAGCCACAATATCCTCCAATGGTCCCATCCAGATAACTCTAGTCGTAGGCATTGGACAATCTAGCTTTGTATCCTCCTACCTATATGAGTGTGGGGCCAATCAAATATCCTATAAAAGCCTAAATTGATGATAGACCCTACCAAAATAAAATAGCTCCATATGGTCCATCCACCATCTATGTACCCATCTCTCCCAAGTAACATATGCTAGCTCTACATCTATACCAAGCCATGTTGAGAAGTCTACATAGGGCCTCCAAATAACATCCCCTATATGTAGCTCACTGAAAACTTGTTTTTAATATGCCAAATCTTGCACTACCCTATCTGTATGTGGAATGGGCCTCCACCAAAGGAAGCCTACACTATATACCATCTCCCTAAATCTAGTCCATGGGGTCCTTATGGGGTGAATCACACATATGTACTCATATGCCCAATAATGTAATATGAAGGTAATGTCAAGTCCTAAGTGATGCTAATATACCAACCCCATAACTCCCTATATATCTTCCCTAATAGTGTGGGTTCCCAAGAAAAAACTATCTAAAACTCCACCATGTCTACTGTAACACTAGTGAAACTCCATGATAGACATCCTCCCCCAAAATCTAGTAGCACATAACAGGTCAATGGTAGCATCATCATCATCATCAATAGCAGCAGCACAAGTCTCTCCATAGGATCCTGGCCATATAAGGGTTGGAAGGAGAACCCCCCAATAAATAATTTTATGTCTACTACATCCTCATCATATAATCTCACTAGTGTCATTGCTCCCCCTACCTCATCCATGATATATACAAGAGTGCCTAGAATCGATACTCACAAAGTCTAGTGGATGTTCTCTATGGTGATCATCATCTCACCGATCAATAGCTAAAACATTTTGGTGGTATAATCCCACCACTCTAGAAATGCCACTATCATCCTGATATCCCAATGGTAATGGTGATAATGGTGTATCCCTCTAAATCCCACTACCTCTAAATGTGTCCAATCATCACCATTCATAAACTCTCATAACTATGCCAATAGTGGAGATATCTTATCTCTCATCATCAATAGCTCTCGTGCCTATCATAAACATCTTTTTAGTTAGTCAAATACCTAAGTTTTTTGTTTTTATTGATCCTTTTAGGATTGATGTCAATCTAAACATGATTGATAGTGATCCTTATGGATCATGGTTGATCTATCATAGATTGACATCAATCATAATTGATTAATGTTGATTCCTTCAACCCAAAAATTCCCTACCTTTTTCCCAAGCATTCCTAATCTACTACCTCCCCTTCCCCCTTTCCCCCCCAAAAATTCCTAAATTACCATTTTTTTTACAAATTCAACAAGCCAAAAACTACTAAATCAATAAAATCTTCAAATTTACCCCAAATACGCATTCCCTACCTCATAGTGAAGTCATCATCATCTTCCACTCGCACTAGCCTCCATCTCTTATGTGTATCTTTAAACGCTAAAAAATTATCAAATTTTGCTTATAATGCTCTGATCCACTTGATAGCTAAATGAGCCTTCTTGTATGTCAGTGGACTATTTATAGTCATTTCCCCAATCGATGTTGATTTTCCTGGATTGATTAGATGTTTGCAATTTTGGATCATTTTTCATTCTTTCAGTTTGATTTAGCAGCCTTGTCTCATTTCCTTTGCTATAGCTATCATTTTTATGTCTTATTACCCTTTAGATTTATGGAATTTGACCCCTTGTCAGTTCCCCAATCTCCTTAAGGCATACACTTATTTTTTTGGTATCTTGCCCCTTTCTAGATCCTGAGGTTGTATTTTGTCCTAAGCACATTTGACTATATGCATACACCACATGAACACTAGATGATTTGGTTTTCTATTCCTATCTTTTATTTTCTTGATAACCTTCTTGTAAGCCTACCTATTTTAGATGTGACATTTTGTTATTTGATTTTATCTTTTCAATATTACTACCTACATTACTTTTTCTCCCATTAAGTGTAACCTTGGAATTCCCTTGAAGCAATCCACATTTTTGGTATGTCCTTACCTATCTTTCACTTTTATATTTCACCTCACCCATTTTTATCATCTATTCCATCTTGTACAAACCTGTCATCTATTTCATCTCATTTTTCAATGTGCAATTTAAGGGGGAATACCTTTTCACAATAAACCTAGGGCATTGGGAACCTTATAGTTTGTGTCTCATGACTTGATATTGCATATCACTCTACAAAAAGGGGTAAATGTAGATGTTAGTTTTATACACCCTTGTGTATTAACTTGGTGCATTATCACATTATTATGTTATTTCTAACATAATGGCACCCATTTCATAATTATTTAAAATAATTTCATTCACTCCACACTTTTACTTTTACCACATAGGTTAATTTGATTTAATTACTATGGTTAAATGCTAATTAACTTATTTTTTACCATTTAACCATAAAATCTTAAAATTGAATAAAAACAAACCTATTTAATACCCCAAACAACCCTCTCAATAACCTATCCCATGGTTAAAATAACCTAACAAACTTGGAAATCATTTTAACCATCCTTTACCCCATAAGCAACCTATTGGAACAGCATTTGGTTTAAATTCATAGATTTTTGGCTAATCAACATCGATCTTCTATGATCAATGCTGATACTCCTAGATTGACATTGATTCATAAATATACAACAAACCTTCATTACTTGGGAGGAATAAATGTGAAAGGAAGGAAGCCATTTTTTACCATGAAATTCTATCCAAACTAGTCTTGAATCTACATATAGACATTACCAGCACCTTGTCATTTTGAGTAACACTTGATTGGTGACATTATCAAGTGATTTTTAAAGTCCATATACGTTGTTTTGGCATTTATTTATCTACACATCTTTAACCATCCAAGGTCAGTATTTTTTTCATGTTTAAGTTTTATTTATCTTCTGCATCTCTATTTTTTTATTTACATTCAGTTTTGATTATTTTATCAATTTTCTAGGCCATCATTGTAGTTTATTTTATAGTTCAACACTTTTACATATAATTGATATCAATTCATCTGAATTCACTTCGATTCATCTGAATTGATGTCGATCTTATAGAATCAATGTAGATCCTATAGGATCATCATTTATCCTTGTTAAACTGAAAAAATAGCCTTAAATAGTCTATTTTTGCATCTTTAGTATCTGTTAAATCTACATTTTAGTTTGCTAAAAATATATCTTTTCATGCAAATGACCCTACCTAGATTAGTACATGATTCTATTAGCATCTTTGATCTTCCCATAGTCCCTCAACCTCTATTTACCGATCAAAGTGGCATTATATTTGATCTAGGACCTTGAATTGTGGATTTTATATGTAATTTTGAATACATTAATGAACAATTGGCTATAATCCAAGAAGATGTTGATGTAGCTATAGAATTCTAGGATGCTTACTTTAATCACATAAACCTTGTTATTGATTAATTGTCTTTGGCATTGTCTATTTATCCATATATATCTTTGTAATTTCATTTTTATTTATAAACTTTAATGTTAAATGTGGGCTAACATCCATCTAAGGAAGCGTATCACTTCTTGGGACTGGTTTCTTATCAGGCAACCTACTCATCTATCTATTAATCCATTTTTTGTTTAAGTATGGTAAATTGCAGGTCATTCCTCCCCAACTAAATAGGACCCACAAAGCTTGAACAATAGTGCACAAAAAATAGTCATCACCAAGTAACTCTAAACCCTAAATTTACTTTGTTTTTAGTAGCTAATTAGTCCACATTGAAAAATTAAAAAAAAAATACTAAAACAAGGTTTTTGGTTTAGTTTGCAAGTTGGTGTCTCAAGTGTAATTGTAGTCATTTTCACTAGTAGAAAGTTGTATTTTCTATAGGGGATACATATGAATGTAAAATGGTTTTTTCCATGTTTCAATTCCATATGTTTGACCTCCTTCCATGTTTTGGTCTTATATCTCCATGCTTTGATCAAATACTTAGTTTTATCACACTCAGCCAATTTTCTGCTTGTTCTCAATTTCGGTCATGATGTTTGAGCTCTAATCATGTTTATAGAATATAAATGGAGATTTTAAAAGGTTTTTATCATGTTTTTTTGTATGGTAATTTATATTGGATACCCTAAGTATCACAAAAGGACCTTGATGATAGTTAATGATGCATACACTTGTAGTCAGCCATGAACATCCACTGATAGGTACTTGGAAGAGATTTTCATGTTGAATAGGATGTGTTTATGCTTGTTAAAAATCCTTAGAGTGTGGAGGGTTAATTTTAAATCTTTGAAGTAGATTGCCACTCATTAATAGGTCAAGGTCACAATGCCATTGCTCATACAATTCACATACTACCTTCATGCTTTCTGAAGTGCACATATAGCTCATCATGATGACATCATGTTAAGATATAAGCCTTGATGGTGGCTCAATCCTTCTTAATCATGAGGAGGTAATTTTACACCATCAAGGTAGAAGTGGTATCTATTAGTATCAAATGTTATGCCCACTACCAGTTCTCTTAAATTACTACCTATATATGACAATGATAACCTACAAGAAAACTTGATACGAAGCAGAGGACCCCTTGTGAAGTGTGAAATAAGAAATGGAAATATCCTGAAAGTAATAGTGCATTTGAGTTCATAATTTTAGCCATGATATAAATATATTATGTATATATGGAAGTATGCATTATTTTCAAAACACAAGACTAATATAGGGACACAGTCCCTAAAAAGTGAAAATAGAGGTCCTAGGGGCTATTGTAAGCCTCTTAAAACATGTATGCCAAGTGTATTAATACATATAAGTGGGTAAATATGATATACCCTATCATAGAGAGGATACATGTCAAATTTTAAGGGAATAAATCAAATGGAGATTGGTCTTTTAGAGACCCAAAGTTTTAAAATTATGACTAAAGTCCTTGAGTGATGTCTACAGGCCTGAGAGGAAAAAGAGACCATTCAAAGTTGAAAATCCTAAAGTATAACCCCCCATGGTAAAATGTTTATAGTAAATTAATGGAATGTTCATGATATAGAGTATAATCAAAACAAGATGTAAAGTGATGTCATACTCCTCAAGAAGCCCTACAGTCTGTGCACATGCCTATGAGCACTTACAACTAATATAGGTAGTGAGTTAAGATCATGGTATTATTGATGTTATAAAGAGGATAATAATTATTTTAATTAAATATATGATATCTATATCACCATATATGGACTTAAGAGAGTCTTTACACATTATGATTAATTCTAAGTCATGGGCAAATGCATACCTACAGGTGCAACTTTTGGCAAAAAACATAGTCATGATAATAACTTAGTCTAGATAAGTTCAAAGTGGCTGAAAATGATTGAATAGGGTGGAAAATTACACACAAAATAAATAATATGATCCCAATAGGCTAAATGGGTTATAAACTTTGTCTCAGGCCTTATCATTTAAAGTTACCTATAGGCATGGTATCAAAATAGGTTAACATAGTCTTAAATAAAAGAAGGGGTTTGAAGATTTATCAAGGGTATGAAATGAATTGGAATAAAACATATTCAACATGATTTTTTTTTCTTTAAGGTGATCTCCCATGGAAATTATGCCAAGAAACAATTCTAAACAAACTAAAAACACACTCAAACCCTTTCACTTAGTTACGACTATTCAAAGTCTTGGAAAGGGATATGTGGATGTCTTAAGTGATGATAAGACTTAAATCGCATTAATTATGGTAAAAATAACCTCATTTAATTATAAAAAGTGGATTTTCAACATATAAATGTCTCAAAGGTTGCACATACAGTCCACTTGAGAATGGTTCACACACAATCCTTGCCTAACTATTCTACCTTAGAAGTTGAGGCCTTTAGAAGGTCATATGACCTATTAAAAAGCTAAATTTTTGTACATATAAACATCATGATTTTGAGAACCTCATAAACTATCCACATTGGTCTTGGAAGATAGGGGAGTACCCTCTATTTTATCTCATATAGAGGGCACTCCCTTTGTACATGAAGCGTGCAACCTTGAGCATAAAGAGGAGATAGTAGACCAGGAACCATAGAAACATTTTATAAATTTATGGAGAGTTTATAAAAAAAAAAATAATCATGATAAACCATGTATAATAAGATGGAGTTCAACAGGGTAATTTGCATCCTTAAACTTGCAGACATACTCATGAAGCATAATTATGCCTAGAAAACAAACAAGGGTTCAATTTCAATTATAGCCCTAGGTGAGATTTCCAATTGGTTATGACATCTATATAGGATCATGTTAGAGATTTTTGGGCTATTTAAATTCAAATAAACTTAGCAGGATGCTCTAAACCCTTCGAATTGCAGTCAGGCATAAAGGCAAGGTTGAGACCTAGTGCTAGATGAGGGAATCATTTTGACTTCCAATGTTTGATATGAATTATAAAATATTCAGACATGTTTATGGGGTAAAATAATATTTATTAAATATTTTATAGTGCAAATAAAACTAAATAAATCCATTTTTAGACCTCAAAACAACTCAGGCCTGCAAGAAAGTGAAGGAAGAGCTTGATAGGGTGATTTCAATTACTCATACATTTTTTGAGGATATGAATGGTTTCCAAATAAGTTTTTATCAGTTATTAGGGTCCCCTAACATCATTTTTGTATAATTTTTATACAAGTTGGATGTTAGAGTTTTATGAACAAACCTTAAGAGGTTAGATAGGCATAAAACCCTTCCTAGTGACCTGATTGGATAAATGAGGCTGAAAATACATCCAAATGGACCATTTTTCTCATGAAACCTATTTTACCTTGTATAGAACTCATTTATTCTAACTCAAATGCAAATTAGTTGTATGGACTTGTATAGATGGGGTGAGAAACAGGGTATTTTTGACCATTTTTTGTGTTGTGTAGGATAAGAAGAATCTAAAGATGAAATCAATTTTGGAGTGAATATGTAGAATTTTTGTAACTCCCTAAGGTTATTTAATTCCTTAAATAAACTTAAAGTTTCCCAAACTAGGTGCTTCAACTCAACCAGTGAAAACTAGCCTAATGAACAAGCTAGTGGGAAAGGTGTAAAGCTTTATGTGAGATGATTTTAAAGCTTTTTTGATGCCTCTAATGATATTTAAGGTCTTTAAACTTTTAATACAATCCATCCCATGGATTTTAATGAAAAAATAAATCCAAATTTGAAGATAAGTGTGCATGAAGCATGAAAGGAGTGGTTTTTGGACAACAGATGATGATAGCTCATTTATAGTTGATTCCAGAGGACCAGACCTAAAACCAATGCATGGAGAGACATGTATGATGTTCTTAAAATTCATCACAATAATTTATATTTATATTAATTATTTATGATATTTTTAAATATGGCCAATCATGAAGGCAATTTTTTTGAGCCAACATAAGGAGTTTTTTGCCACTTTACAAGAGTTTTATGCCTTGAATTGACACTTGGAATTCTTGACCTTGTATGGTTAATCCCATATTATCTATAATTCACAATTATCTCCTTTAATCATATTTGAAAGTTTCTTTGTGATCCTTTTACTTCTCTCTTCTCCTCTCTCTCTCAAGTTCTATAAGAACTAGCCATTTTGGCCATTATATTCGATGTTCCACCTGAGTATGGTGAATCCCTGCTCAAATGTAGACCTTTTGATAAATTTTAATAATAATTTTTACCTCCATGAATATTCTTAGTGTGTTCTTTTATAATTTTTTATTTTTCATAAGTGAAGACTATGGATTCCTTAGCATGTTATTTCATTCTATCATATATTTGCAGTTGGAAAGGTTCTTCTTGCAGGGCATGTGAAGTGTTATAGTAAATATCTAAGATTTATTGAGTTATATTATTCATTATTTCCCTCATAGGCCTCTTTTCTAGTCCTCCTAGATTTTCACATTCATCTATAACCTCATAATGTAACATTGATGTGAGAAGATGAAGATTGGGAAAGTGTATGTTCAATTTGTCCTTTGATTTCAAGTGTAACATGTATATGGTCAAAATTCATCAATATATTTGGTGTATCACCTCCCTTAGAATAGTTTTTTTCAGTTATTTAACTCCATTTTCATCCCCAAATTTTAGTTGTAATCATGATCCAAAATGGTACATCAAGGGAGCTAGCCCTATCTAGAGATTCACCTCATCCTTAGGTTACCCAAAAACATAGAGGTGTTTCCATTATGAAACTTGGATGAGGAGAGATTTTACATCTCCTAAAAGGGTTAAAATACAAGTGACAATAGTTTTTGGCATGCCCTATGGGACTCTTGGTCCAAGAAGTTGATGGATTTTTAGTGTTATCTCTCAAAAATCAACCTTTGGAGGCATCTATTCAAGAATCAATGGTGACTCTAAAGCTACATCAGCTAGTCAAGCAACCCAAGTTTATTTTTGAAGATTTTTGGTGATATTTTTATTTATGTTATTGCTTTCATGAGGTTTTTATGTTACTTTGGTGTTGAGTTTTATTCTTTACAAGTTGGTGAGACATTGCAAGCTGGTGTTATTCCTTATCAACAAGAGCAAGTTCTTAATCAACCCTTTCATGAAGTCTATTAGCCCCAATATGGTTATTTTCAGCCCCAATATGATCATATTCAGCCTTTTCATGATTTATATCAATCCTATATCTAGCCTCCTCAATATCTTGCCTCTCCTAGTCAACCTAGCCACTCTTCAACTCTATCCATTTCCACCTTCAAGCAAACACTTTTAGGATATGAGAGGTACATGTTAGAGCTTGATACTCTAAGAGGATGTGGTTAAGATATCCATATAAATTCCATTAAAAAGGTGATATAATCCATTTATTTTTTCAAAAGAGAGTCGGCACCTATTGAGAGATCCAATTGGCAAAGGCTTACAAATGAGATGCTAAATGTGAGTGGTTTGATTGCATCCTTGGAAGATAAGTTAAGCATTCATGAGAGGCAGCCTTACCAAGTCTATCAACCTTCATATACACTTCCCCAAGTTTTCTATCATCCATTTTTTATCCCTATTTATAAGTCTATTCAAAATTATTGAAGTCATCCTTTTCTAAATCAAGTGGAAGAGAGAGTTGGAAAGATTAGCCTTGTGTTTGAAGCAAACCTTGATATATAAAAAATTGAGTTGGCTAATAATCAAATATATAAGTCTATCTTAGTAGTAAAATAAGTGGAATTCATGCATTTATTTACCTCTCACATTGCATCCCAATCACCTCAAAAATGGACTTATAATACTAGTATCCTAAGTTGGAAAAATATAGTAGAATCATGCGGAAAGAAAGATGATAGAAGTTTGGTTGGTAAGGAGTGTGAGGTTGTGAATGAAGTTGACCCTTTGAAAGTTCCTCCCACCCTTACTCAAGAAACATCTTATCCTCCATATGAATCCCCTTATATTCCTCATCCTCACAATGATGCATATGAACTTCAAGAAAGATTTTTCTAAGAGAGCCTAGTCAAGTAAATTGAATAGTTAGAGTAAAAGATGAGATTGTTGAGTCAAGGTGTGATGGAAGGTGTAGAACCAAAAGAAGATCCTATGCATAAACAAACCCAATCCACACTTCCTAAAGATATTCCTCAAGCTAAATAATATGTGAATGAGGTGTTTTTTAAGTGGAAAGAATAAAATCAAGTGGTTTTAGCCCAAGGTCTACCTTCCCTTCCTTATGAGCTTCCAAACGAACCCCTACATTCCATTCCCAATCTGATTTTGAGTTTTATGTGCCACCTCCACAAACTATTCCATATTATTCTCACCCCATCACTATTTTTCTCGGTGGAGATATGATATGGGAACCTAAAGAGGAGAATTTGGTTGATAAGGAAAGAGAAATCTTGCTTGAATAAAACATACCTCCTTGGCAGCCTCATTGGGCTAGGTCATATGACTTCAAGATGCCTAGTCTTGGCATCACCATGATAGATAAAGAGACAGAAGATCTTGCATCCCTTGAAGAAGACTCTACATCTGATCAAAAGGTTGTGGATGATCACCTCCAACATGAAGATAAATGTGTTATCATAAATGGGGAATAATTTCATGTCTTTCCCAAGGATGTTACAGCCTTATAAAGTTCTCTTGAGATCAAGGTGGAAGTTTTTGCTCTTGAAGATGATCCAATACCTAAGCTTGATCTTGAAACACCATCAAATGTATTGTAGGTTGAATAAAATCAGCTTGATGACATCACACATAAAAAAGAGAATATTGAAGAGGTAGTGGTTCTAGAGGATGAAGAGGACAAAGATGATTAGTAGCTACAAAAGAAGTTGTTTTAAGAGCTTGAAGATCTTTGCCAAGTTGAGGGCCGAGGACATGACAAGCTGAAGAAAGAATCTTTCATGGAATATAATGAGCAAGATTGGATAGAGTATGCAAAGCTCCTTGATGAGCTAGAAGAACTTTTATTAGAGAATAAACCCAATCTTATTGAGACCCTTATGGAAATCAAAGATGAGGTTGAAATTGAGGATCCACATGAGAAGGTTTAGGGTATTTAGATGTAAGAAGAGTTCATTTATATAGCCAACATGTTTGAATCTACTTGGTTTTTAATTAACATCATGCCAATGGAGTTGGAAAACATCATGAGAAAGTTGGAGACATCAATGCCAAGGATCAAAAGGCCACATGTCTCACTAAATACTTCATGTCGTGAAGCAAGAAGAGTTTCAAACTTTCCCTTTGATCTAGGAGGAAGTTATCATCTCATGTTAGTTATTGTTTGAGTTAGTTTGTTTATTTTAGTGTGTGTGTTCCATAAGTTCTCATGAATCACATGTTTTTGGTCTTATTTTGTGTGTGTCCTTACTTTGAAAGGTTGAGTTAATTATTGGTCTTGTCTTGGTGTTCAATGGTCAAAGGTTTCCTTGTTTGTCTCAAAATTTAGATGTCTCCTAAGCCTAATGTACTAATAAAGCTATTATTCTGATTAGTATATTAGGCACACTTTCCCTATGAGTCACCAATTTTTTGACTAAGTTTGACTTTTAGGTCAAATTGGAACACCCCAAGGTAAAAACTTGAAAGGTGGCAAGTTATGCAAAAGAAAAGGGAGTTTTTTGAAGGAAAAGAAGAATTTGGCACTTGTACAACCTCCTTGGGGAGTGTTCCACATGGTAAATGGTTAGATAGTTCATCTTTATCTTCCCTATACTCAATTACAAACTTGGTTTGCTTTATAAATGTTATTTCTTACTCAAAACCATTCTACTCCCTTTCCACCCTTCTTGGCATGTAGAAGTGACCTTTAGGTTTTTGATTGGTATAGATAGCTCAGTATGTTTTAGGGAAAACCATTTCATAAAAAAATTTACACTCATATACCTTAATTTAAATATAAATATTTTTAAAACTTGTGGCTTTTGCTTCATGAACCATCCTCATGAAGTTGACTTTTTAAATTTGCCTGCTAATTTTTGTACCTTGTGGATTTTGCCTTGGTTTGAGAAATTTTTTATGAAACAATTGATTATTTCAATTTTAAAGGATGTTTATTTTACCTTCTTATCCTTTCCATTCTTATTTTCATGTTTGGTAAAGATCATATGGGATTTTTGGTTCATTTTGCAAGTTCATGTCCCAAGTGTAATGGCAATCATTTTCACTACTTACAAAAAGTTGTATTCTATATAGGGGATTCATGTGAATGGGAAATGGTTTTTTACATGTTTCAATGCCATAGTTTTAACCTCCTTCCGTTTTTAGTCTTATATTTCCATACATTGATCAAATACCTAGTTTTATCACACTCACTGCCAACTTTATGCTTGCTCTCAGTTTTAGTCATGATGTTTGAGATCTGATCATATTTATAGAATATAAATGGAGATTATAAAAGGCATTTTTCATGTTTTTTTACATGATAAGTCATTATAGATACCCCAAGTTATACAAAAGGACCCTGATGATAGTCAATGATGCATACACTTATAGTCAGCTATGGACAACCACCTACAGGTTCTTGAAAGAGATTATCATGTTGAATAGGATGTGTTTACACTTGTTTAAAATAATTAGAGTGTGGAGGGTTAATTTTAAATATTTTAATAATATTACCACTCATTAAGAGGTCAAGGTCACAATTTCACTACTTATACATTTCACATACTACCTCCATGCTTTTCAAAGTCCACATACAACTCATCATGATGATGTCATGCTAAGATATAAGACTTGATGGTGGTATCAATCCTTTTAAATCATAAAGAGGTAATTTTAAGGAATCAAGGTAGAAGTGCTATCCATTAGTATCAAATTTTATGCCCACTGCTAGTTCTCTTATATTACTACCTATGTATGACAGTGGTAACCTATAGGAAAACTTGACAGGGAACAAAGGACCCCTTGTGAAGTGTGAAACAAGTAATGGAACTATCCTAAAAGTCCTAGTTCATTGGAGTTAATAGTTTTAGCCCTAATTGGAATACATTATGGATATATGGAAGTATACATTACTTTCAAAAACACAAGAAGACTGATATATGGACACAATCCCTAAAAAGAGAAAACAAATGTCGTAGGGGTTGTTATAAGCCTCTGACAACATGTCTACCAAGGGTATTAAGACATATAAGTGGGTAAATATGATATCATATATCATATATAGGATCCATTACAAGTTTTAATGGAATAAATAAAATGGATATTGGTCTTTTAGAGATCCAAAATTGCAAAATTATGACTAAAGTCCTTTAGTGATGTTTATAGGCCTGAGAGGAAAAAGAGACCCCTCATTCAAAGTTAAAAATCCTAAATTATACCCCCCATGGTCAAATGTTTCTAGTAAATTAATTTAATTTTCATGATATAGAGGATTATCAAAATAAAATTTAAAGTGATTTCATACTCCTCAAGAAGCCCTATAGTCTATACATAGGCCTGTAAGCACTTACAACCAGTATATGACTGATACAGGCAATGAGTTAAGATCATGGTATTATTTATGTTATCAAGAGGATAAACATGATTTGAATGACCTATATGATATATAGATCACCATAGATTGATTCAAGACAGTCTTTACACTTTATGATTAAGTCTAAGTCATGGGAAAACACATACCTATAAGTCAACTTTTGGCAAAAAACATAGTCATGATAAGAACTCAGTCTGGATAAGTTCAAATTAATTGAAAATGATTTAATAGGGTGAAAAAATACATATAAAATATATAATATGATCCCAAGAGGATAAATTTGATATAAACACTGTCTCAGGCATAATCATTTAAAGTTACTTACATGCATGGTATCAAAATAGGTTAACATAATCTTGAATAAAAGAAGGGGTTTGAAGAGTTCTCAAGGGTATGAAATGAATTGGAAGTATATACATGTTTAAAAAATATTAAACATGATGATTGTTCCTTTAATGTGCTCTCCCATGAAAATTATGCCAAGAAATAATTCTAAACAAACTAAAAGCACATTCAAATCCTTTCACTTAGTCATGACTGGTCAAAGTCTTGGAAAGGGATACGTGGAAGTATTAAGTGATTATAAAACTCAAATCACATCAATTATGGTCAGAATAAACTCATTGAATTCTCACAAGTGGATTTTTAATAGATAAATGTTTCAAAGGATGTACATATAGTCGACTTGGGAAAGGTTCACAAACAGTCCTTGCCTAACTATTCTGCCTTGGAAGTTGAGGCCTTTAGAAGGTCATATGACCTATTAAAGAGCTCAATTTTTTTACATATCACCCTTATTATGTGGAGAAAATCCTAAAGTATCCACATTGGTCTAGGAAGATAGGGGAGTGCCCTCTATTTTTTCTTAGACAGAGGGCACTCCCTTTGTACATGAAGCCTGCAACCTTGAGCATAGAGAGGAGATAGTAGACTAGGGGCCATAGAAACGTTTTAGGAAGGTATGGAGAGTTTTAAAACATCAAGATAATAATGATAAACCATGTATAATAATATTTATTTCAACATGGTACCTTACATCCTTAAATTTATAGATAGACTCATGAGGCATAGTTATGCCTAAAAGCCAAACAAGGCATCAGTTTCAATTCTAGCCCTAGGTGATATTTCCAATTGGTTATGAAATGTATATGGGATCATGTTAGAATATTTTTAGATATTTAAATGTAAATAAACTCATTATGATGCTTTAAACCCTTGGAATTGTAGTTAGGCCTAAAGGAAAGGTTGAGGCCTAGTGTTAGATGAAGAAAACACTTTCACTTCCAATATTTGATATGAATTCTAACCTATTGATACATGTTCATGGGGTCAAATAAGACGTGTTAAAGATTTTAGAGTGCAAAGAAAACCAAATAAAGCTATTTATAGACCTCAAAGCAACTCAGACCTATAGGAAAGTGAAGGAAGAGCTCAATAGGGTGATTTCAATTACTCATATCATTTATAAGGATATGCATGGTAGACAAAGAAGCTTGGAGTGGTTATTAGGTTACCATAAAATCATTTTTGTGGAATTTGTCTACAAGTTGGACATCAGAGTTTTATGAAGAAACCTTAAGAGGTTAGACAGGTCTAAAACCCTTCTTAGTGACTTGATTGGTGAAATAAGGCTGAAAATGCATTTTAATGGACCATTTTTCTCATGAAACCAATTAGAACTTTTATATTACTCACTCAGTCTCCCTCTAATGCAAATTATTTATACATAATTGTACAAATGGGGTGAGAAACATGTTATTTTTTACCATTTTTTGTGTTGTGTAGGCTACATGAAGAATATGAAGATGAAATCAAGTTTGGAGGGAAAATTTATAATTTTTATAACTCCCTATGATCATTTCATGCCTTGAATAAACTTATAGGTGTCCAAACCAGGTGCTTCAACTCATCCAGTCAAAATTGGCCTAATGGACAAGCTAGTGAGAAGCGTGGAAAGCTTCATGTGAGCTTATTTTAAAGCTTGCATGATGAATTTAAATCCATGGAGGGTATTTAAACTTGTCATCCACTCCATTCCACATATTTTAATTAACAAATGAATCCAAATTTGAAGACAAGTGTGTAAAGTGCATGAAAGGAGTGTTTTTTGGACAACAAATGATGATAACTCCGTTTCAATTGATTTTAAATGACTAAACCTACAAAAAATGCATGGAGAGGCATGTATGATGTCTTTATACTTAATTTAATCATTTATATTTCTCCTAATCAGTTATGAGGTGTTTAAATAGGGCCAATCATGAAGGTAGATTTTTTAAGCCAACACAAGGATTTTTATGCTATTTTGTAAGAGTTTTATGCCTTGAATTGACACTTGGGATTCCTGACCTTGCATGGTTCATTCCATATCCTCTTCTCATTCATAATTAACTCTTTGAATCATCTTTGAAAGTGTCCTTGTGACCCTTGGACTTCTCTCTCCTCTCTCTCTCTCTCTCTCTCAAAATCTATAAGAACTAACCATTTTAGTCAGTGTATTTGATGCTTCATCTCAATATGGTGAAGCCATACTCAAATGTATACCTTTTGATCAATAATAATACTCATTTTTACCTCCTCCATGACTATTCTTAGTGTGTTCATTTTGAATGTTTGATTTTGCATAAGTAAAGACTATGGATTCTTTAGCATGTTATTTCATTTTATCATATATTTGTAGTTAGAAAGCTTCTTATTGTAGTGCATGTGAAGTGTTCTAGGAAATTTCTAAGATTTAGTGAGTTATTATATTCATTAGTGCCATCATAAGCCTCTTATCTAGTCCTAGTCCTCTTATCTTTGCACATTCATCCATAAACTCACAATGTAGCATTGATGTGAGAAGATTAAGATTGGAAAAGTGTATGTTTAGTTTGTCCTTTAATTTCAATTGTAACATGCATATGTTTAGAATTCATAAATCTATTTGGTGTATCACCTCCCTTATAATAGTTTGTTTTTAGTTATCTCTCTCCCTTTTCACCCCCAAATTTTAGTTGTAATCATGATCTTAAGTGGTACTTAAAGGGAGCTATCCCTATCTAGAGATTCACCTCATCCTTAGGCTACTCACAATCCTAAAGGTGTTTCCATTGTGCCACTTAGATGAGGAGAGATTTTTCATCTCCTCAAAGGGTGTAAATCCAAGTGACAATAGTTGTATCATCCTCCAAATTGGTATAACTTCACTATGATTTTTAAGAATTGCTAAATATAAAGGAGAAACATTCTATTTATAGGTTTTATAAATGGATTAAGACCATTGATTTTTATGAAAGATCTATGGTTGAGGATGATTCCTCATGAAAATAAAATTTTATTCAGAAGTAGGAATCCTGGATGGTGGAATACATGTGGGACAATCTAGGATTATAAAATTTGATGAAAATGGATAATGGAGGATAGTGGAGACATGTGGATTCAAGAATAGATTAGTGGGAGACACATGTGATAATCTAGGATTATAAAATTGGATAGGCAAAATTAATGGGATTGGAGATGGATTATTATATCAGATGATTAGGGATAGACAAATCTTGTGGTATCATTGAAATTTGGAGAGGATAAGAAGGTGGAGTATGATGTCATAGTGTGAGGATTATTTCATTTTTATATTTTTTAAAATTAAGGATATTCAAAATCCATGGAATTTATTATTAGGGAGTAATTTTTTAATTAAATTGGATTAATTAACTAATAGAATAAGATGTGATTAGTGATGATAAATACTGTTGGTAGATTAGTATTAGGGTTTGTTAGTGTGGATAGAGGAATGATTAGGTATTTAGGTATGATGTTAGATGATGATTAGCATAGATTTAAAATTATCACAAAGTGTCTAATTTTAAGTGTCTATAATAAATATAATCAAGAATCATTGAATGGAAATAGAGTAACAATATTGTATTGAAGTGATATAATATCACTATAAAGTAGCATGGATCTCTTTAAGGGGGTAACCTCATTTTATCACAACTCAATACAAAATATTCAATAATAGATAACCTTTCTTCTTATATAATCCCTCTATTTAAGCTAATCTACTAAAGACAACTACTACTTCCCATACATGTGAGATAATTACAATTAGTAAATGAGACAACTTACAGAGCATATGTGTCTTAGTTTTTATTAATAATACATAATATAAACCATAAGAGTTAGGATGAATGGGTCCATAAAAATTACAATAAGTTTGTCATAGAGACATAAGCCTTTATGAACATAAAACCAAAATGGAGTACATATTTAAGTGATTGAAAATAATTTAGATATTAGATTAATTTAGTTACATGAAAAATATTAACATGCCAATAAATATAATAGGGGAATATGCCATGCATATGCACTTAATTTATAGAGGCTTGAGTACATATTCATATACTTTGGTGCATATGCATGGGTAGACATGGTTTATAGGAATGTGAATTACATGTTTTCACATACACATTTATTCAAGATATAGGTTCTGAAATGAAATGTATAGATGCATAAAATTCTATATTAGTTAATATAAATTTAGGGGGCATGATATTGGTTCATGCACACACACACACACACACACACACACACACACACACACACACACACACACACACACACACACACACACACACACACTTTTGAGATCATGAAGCATGATATTGGCTCATGCACATATACAAAAATATTGTTTAAAATTTTAATAACAAATGGTTGTCATTCCACTTCATACTTGTTGACACTTAAGTCATGATGGCATAATTAACATTGTTCATTATCTTTTGAACATGCATTTATTATACATTGAGCAAACTTGAGTGAACTTAAGATAAACTATACAATTAAATTTGATGTTATGATAGGGGCATGTGTTAGGTATGAAACCACTTTTCATAGATCACTACTCATGAGTAATATTCATGGGTACTATTCACATGTCACTATTCATGAGTATTATTCACTATCACTATTCATGGTCATTACTCATGGTGACATAGCATCATGATGATGTGGTTGCAAGAGTGGAATGTAGATGATGTGATAGGTGTTATAGGAGGTGAAGTGGCAAGATGGTGATGTGGTAGGTGATGTAGGAGGTGAAGTGGTAGGATGGTGATGTGGTAAGAGATTCCTAAAGTGTGGTAAATGTGGTGTGATGGGAGTGGGGTGTATCATTCTAATAAGGGATATGGTTTTTCCTTTTTTGACATATGGGTTTGACACATGGTGCAAAAGATAAGAGGTTACATGGAAGATTAAGATGGGAATAATCTTATTGGGTGTTTAGACTCAATTGTGGAGGTGGGGCACCAACTTTGGAGTCAAATGGAAGTGGCCCATGATCCTGTCTAGTGGAGCGTGCACTTTGTTGACCCATGGGAGATGAAGACAAGAAATTTATTAGTGCTTGTTGTCCTCACTTGTAGAGTGGGAGAAAATGGTTGGAGCCACATGGAGGTGGCACTTATTCTTGTCTAGTGGAGAATCCACTTTGGAGACTTTTGCACATGATGAAAAACATAATGGAGATTACATGACACCCCCGCTATGAGAATAGTCTATTTTATCTCCAAAGCACATCGGGTAGATTTTGGATTATGCACATGAGTGGATGTGAGTGGATTTAGTGGGGTTAATATTGAGCCCACTCAAATATTGAACCACATTTTCCCTTCTCTCTCTCATGTTATAAATGTTATAAAACATTATGTATTCATTTATAATGGTTAATCCAGTTAGTGGATCATGTGAGTATCCTTTTAAACTTGTGCTTGCATTATAGGAGGATATATTTTTTAAGGCTTTTAATCTAACTCACCTATATGCTTGGGTTGTAAACATCACATGTAGGATTGGATGTTAGAGCCTAAAAGGCTATTATGCTTGACTCATCTAAGTGCATGGAATGGATCCTTAGACATGGAGCTTGGAGGATTGTTAGCTCAACCCATGGAGATAGAGGTGGATGTTGTTGGAGCTCCCTTGGATGTTATGAATGTTAGCATTGTAAGATCTACATGTTGTAACTCGTACGTTAGAACATGGAAAGATTGGCTATAAGATTTACTCACCTAAGTGCTCAATTTATTAGCATGATAAAGGAGTTACTGAGAGGAGATATTATTTTAGAGAGAGATTTGCTAATGGAATATAAAGTCTGGACTCTGCTTTTGCCCCATGGTTTTTCCCTAGCTAGATTAGTAATGTTTCCATGTATATCTTGTGTTTGTGATTTCTCTCGTATTTATGTTTTTAATGTAGATTATTTTCATTTATGAAATTTATATTTACTTGCACATGTAGGATATTTGTTTTACTAATAATTGGTATTAGATCTAGGCTTTAGATGTTGGTACATGAGCCTTGTTGATCTTAATAATTGGTATTAGAGCCATAGTTTTTTGTTGGTTTATGAAATTGGGAGATATAGGTGGAGAGACCAAGATTTGAAAAAAAGAGATAGAAAAGAATTATTTTTTTATGGCAGGTATTTCTCTCTATGGGAGATGAAGATGGAGAATAGAGAAAAGAAGCTTAACAATATTTCTAAATGGATCAAAACCAACACACTGTTCCTATTAGGATTGACATCAACATAGTATTCCTATTAAATAATCAAGTGTATAGCTTGTGGTAGAGAAATCTAGTTTTCATTGGTATAGATAGACAGTGATGACAAGGCATGTACCTTGTTGAGTTCTTGATTAGTGAAGGGGATATAAGCTGTGAGATACTAACACAATGTTTTAGTCAATATATTCAAAAATTTATGTAGATGAGGAGGTAAAAGAAATTTATATCTATACTTGATGGAGTAGTTGATGGATAGAGAAGAAGAATTTGAGACATGAGGTTCTATGCAAGAAGAAAGTTGGTGTTGAATCTTTAGATACTCATAGATGCATTGAGTGAAGTGCTCAGTGGTTGTGGTGTAGCTAATGTAACCAAGTGGACCAATGTATGGAGTAACTCTACACATGAGTTTGGTTGGACATGTGGTAGATAAGGATGAAATTTATTTTTAAGCTCAAAAATTTGTTAGGTGTAGTGATGAACTATGTAGTGCGATGAATTCATAAGAATTATGGACAAGAACCATGTTGATTATGGTGGGTATAAATTTTCTACATGTAGAAGTTAGGTGTTGACTTTTATGGGTTCTTATTTATAGTTGTAGCCTATTATCGATAGTGTAGTGTGCACTTGTTTCTATTCATAGTTTGAGTAGTGGGATGTAAAAGCATCATTCCTACATGGTGATATCATGATGAGATGGAGTATCCAGGAGGTTATGAGGATGAGGCAAAGAGTTTTTGGATTGCATAATTTGAAGACTATATGGGTTTTAGTAGGCATGTTAATGTGATATAGGAATACCTTCATGGAGAGACAAGGTTTAATAGAGGTTGATGCTATGTTTTATGGCATGTTCGTTGCATGCCCCCAACATGATCAATAGTGAGATGGATTGGGTGATTAGGATGAGATGAAGGAGTAAACCAAGGATGCAGATGCATGAGGATAGGAAAATAAATGAAGTATCCCACTTATTGTGGCTATAAATTATCATCTATAGTAGGAGAAACCTCATGAAGCCATGGTGTGTACTAAACTAGGTACTTTTAAGAAGTAGGAGTTGTGAGTGGTTCATGGTGGAATATTGAACAAGGATGGGTTTGTGGTAAAGTGGGAGTCACTTCAAGTTGCTATAATATACTTTTGAGGATAAAATGTTGATAAATCCAATCAAGTCAAAGAAGTTTTAGTAGTGCAAAAAACTTATATTGGGCTTGTTAGGAGTGGCAGTGGGCATTGATGACATTATTGATAGTAATTGTATGGTAGTTGGTTAGCAAATGATGTAGATGTTTGAAAGTCCTATGTATATTAATTTAAGTGGGATATTGTTAGGTGCAAAACCACTTTTCATATATCACTATTCATGAGTACTATTCATAGATCACTATTCACAAGTACTATTCATGGGTACTATTTAGTATAACTATTCATTATCACTATTAATAGTGACATGTCATCATGGAGATGTGGTAGGTGATGTAAGAGGTGAAGTAGTATGATGGTGATGTGGTAGAAGGGACCTTGGAGGGTCCTAAGATGTGGTCAAGTTGGTGTGATGAGAGTGGGGTGTAGAACTCCATTAAGGGACATGTTTTTTCCTTTATTATCACATGTTGTAGACACTTAAATAGTGTCTAACCCTTGGTCACCTTCCCCCTTGGTCCATTCCTAACCCATTCCTAAAACATGCAATTACTAATTTAAAATAATAAACTTATTTCCCCCCCTCCTTGGACACATCACCCATGACACCTCACCTAGGACACCTCACCTTGGACTAATTCCCACCCTATGACTCACCCAAGACCTATTCTTACTTCTTTCTAACCGTCTAACAAACTCTCGTGCATATTTAGCCCAACCTTTGACATTCTCCAATGGATAGTGCACTTGGCAGATGAAAAACAGGCTTGGTGGCTCTTTTTCCCGTTCTGCACCTGCCGACGTCGGTCAAATGTCGACCGACGCCGGTGGAATCGCCGACATCGGTTATACTTAACCAAATTTTCTGACCCTTTGACGATCCCAATCACAAATCAGCTAATCTCTGAAGCTAATCACGACACTCGAATCTTCTTCCAGTGAAACAAAGTTCTCGTGCTTTTGCTTTTCAGTGTTCTGGGCTTCTTGGTGTTCTTGCAGGGATCAGCATTCTTGGCAGCACTTTCTAGGCACTAAGGTCTTGCATCAAACATTCTACACAGGGATTGCATGATATCTCCATCACCAGTGACAATCGAAACACAGCTTCTGCACCTTTGCCAATTCATATCACAGCTAAGTATTTGTACTTTTTTCATTCTAATATCATTTCAAATATATTAGTATTCTGTCTACTGTCTATTCCAAGCATCCTTGACCCAACCTTCCCTGTTCTTCCCAGAGAGGCTGAAAAGCCTTCTCTCACCCCTTATTCCCTTTTCTTTGCCTCTGACACTCCCTTAGTCTCTCTTTAGGCAACACCCTCTATCCAATCAACTCATCATAAGTTATCAGAGACCTACAGACCATCTTAAGACCCATCTAATCACCCTGACTAAATTGCTTTACGAAAAGGCTGAAAGGTCTTTTTCCTGCTTCTCACTCCTTTTCCTGACAAGATTTTCAGTCCCTTAGATCCCAAACAGTCCCTCTGAATCCCTCATAGACTCTCAGACCCTCAGATGAGACCAAATCCATTCTGCAAACTAGAAACTAGACCTGTAACCCATCCCTGGCCAATTGCCTTGACCGACCTCGTCCACTTCCCTTACCAATGTCGGTAGTCTAACCATCGTCGGTGACCTCCCTGACCGACGCTGGCAATATCACCGACGTTGGTGACTGTGTTTAGCAGATTGTAGCTTATCAGGTATGCATCTACTTTTGGTTCTTTCTTTTCACATCTTTCATTATTTCTCTTTTCTGTCTCTGTCATATTTTGTCTTAAATAGTGGATTGTCATCCTCCAAGAAGCCTTAGCGCTTCTAGGACCAAGCTTTTGCTTGGCAATCCACCCTCTTATCAACTAACGTTCTTCGTGTTTTAGTGTTTATCTCTTTCAGGTGTCATTCCTCCACAGCAAAAGAGGAGTTCTCACAACGTCTGGATTACGGTGCGCAGACTATATCCAGGTACATACAAGCCTTGACCATTTCTTAAGTTTCTCATTTTCTCTCTTTGAATGTGAAAGCAAAATTGCATAGAAACATTATGGCACGCCCGATGGGACCCTTAGGGCCTTCCTTGGGTTCCTTTCCTTCTTTGTTCATTTAGGTGCATTAGGTTTCTTCCTCTTCACCTCTTTCTTCTTTTCTAAAAAACATCATAAGCAGGAATAAAAAGAACTTTTTCTTTCTTTTCTTGCATTTCTAGACTAGTCAAAAAATCATTTCCTTCAAACCTTTCTCAAACTTGTTTTCATTCCAACTTAACATTTCGATTTGGGGCTTTAAAATATACTGCATTCCATTTCCTGCTTTCTTGCATTTCTTAGTCCATAGTTAGTAATTAGTAAACCGCATATTGAATAAATCGTAGATCACTTGATGTTACACAACCAAACCACGTGCACTAAATTAAACATCAAACTCACTTGAGACAAGGCCTGACTGGGATTTCATCACCCAGTGGATACCTTACCTATCCCGGTGATCCTACTTGAATTTCACCACCAAGGGGAAAGCCCACTCTGTTCTCTAGCAGAGTCTAATCTATAGGGAAAGTATATTTTGGCTAAGCGAGACCAGCTAACCACTGGAATCGTGAAGTGAGGGGAGTTTGCTCCTTAGCACCAGGCCATGTACGGAACCTAACATAGACTTTTGAGCACCTAAACATACATGAAACCATCTTTAGATTACCTATTCTAGGACCCTTCTAACAGCCAACTTCCTCAAACATCACATTAAGGCATAAGCCACACGATCCTAATAAAATTATTTATAGGGATTTAACGCTAGGATCTGCCTGTCCTCATCTTATTTTCTATTTTATCTATTTTTTTTGAGCTGGTAAGGACGTCTTCTTTATTTTCAAAAACTTTTTTTTCTGAGTTTCTGGAAAACACAGTAACCGACATCGGTTCTGTAACCAACGTCGGCAACTTTTCTGCACCGGCATCGGTTATCTGACCGACATCGGCAGTCTTCTTCACCGACATCAGTTTTTTATACCGACGTTGGTCACTGTCCATTTTCTTTTTTCCAAAAATAGCAAGCTTAAAATCCAACTTTCTTGCTGTCTAAACATTCATTCTGGTTTTCTGAGACTGAAAAAACACAATTTTTTAAAACCTGACCCTTTCTTGCCTTGAATGGTTTTGACACGCAGTCAAACCAAGGCCCTTCTTGACCACTCTAGTCAACAACTGCTTCCACCTTCACCATCTATAACCAGTCCTATAATGGAGTTCCACTCGAAGACTGAAAGAACTCCTGCTCGCCCAACCCTACCTCAGACTCCTATTGTCCCAGAAGGGGACCAAGATTTCGCATGATTCTTGGACCTTAATGTCAAAGCCTTGCAGCACTATCTCACGCATAGCCAAATGCGAGACTCCCTAGGCAACCTAATCTATGGGATGCTAACTTCCTTAGTCGAGACAAGAATCACATCAACATCACCTACAATTCAGCCACTAGACAATCAAGTCAACACCTCCACCAATAACCCAACCGTGTCTTACCTTCAAAATGTAACCTCTCCTTCTAAACCTACCTCCATGGGGTTTTTGGTACTCCCTCAACCTCAAAATACTCAACCAAACCCCACACCTTTCCAAAACCTACTAGTCTCTATCCCCTCTACTCTTACACCTATCAACACAAGAGTAACTGTTTACCCGTCAACAAGCGTGGCTACTCCTCAACCATCCTTGACGGCCCCTATCCAACTTGTGCCTACCAACCCCATAACACAAGTGCCCTTGGCTCCAACTTTCACTCCAATAACCAGCTACCCATATGTTGTGTCTACTCAACCAACCACGTCATATGCCCCTCCCAATATCTTTCAAGCGCCTTATAATCTAGGGGCACTCCACCCGTCAATCCATCAGCAGATATCATCAAAATGTTGATGGACAAGATGTCTAGCCTAGAGACCTCCGTTTATGGCTCACGTAATGCTCTCTCATACGAGCAAATTTGCAATGAGCCCATTCATCCTTTCGTTTCGATTAGACCATATCCCAACCAGTGGGAGCTTCCCAAATTTTCTCACTTTCAAAGCAAGGAAGACCCACAGCAACACTTACAGGCATTCAGACATGCCTGTTACCTTATTGCCCATGATGATGCATTGCTCTTGTGCACATTTCCTATGTCCCTTTCTGATGCTGCACTTGACTGGTATAGCTCTATTTCCAGCCATTCCCTCTTCACCTTTACACAGCTAGCCCAGCTCTTTCTTGATCACTTCTCCATTAACATCACCAAGAAGGTCTCGATCACGAACCTCTATACTATCCACCAATTCGAAGACGAATCTATAGCTGACTTCGTTGCTCACTGGAGAGGCCTCATCAATCAACTCTCCTTTTCCTTACCTCAACCTAAACTTATTAAACTATTCTCCCGAGCCTGCGCCAAACATATTTCTTCCACCTTACGGGTTCAGACCTTCTGCACCTTCGACAAAGCTTTCACGATGGCCCGTAAACTTGAATTACATGCCATTGAGGAGAATAAAGTCAAGTTGCAGAGCAAGAATCCTAACTCTAAGACCAATGACTCCTCTTCTTCTAAATCTTCATCATCCAATCCTAAGTCTAAAGCTTCAGCTAACGCTATAGTCATTAGACCTTCATCCTCTTCAACCAATCAACCTGAGCCATCCACATCTCAGAGTGCCACCCGTCAATTCCAATAGAGATACATACAATGATAGTATACTCCTCTTGGAGAATCATACGTGTCTATACTAGAAAAACTTGTTAAACAAGGGATTCTCAACCTCCCCTAGATTCGACCACTGCCACAATTTGATCCCTCACGTGCCATCCCTGTGTGGTATAGGGAAAATGAATTCTGCAATTACCACCATGTCAAAGGTCATGACACGAGAAACTGCAAAACTTTTAAAAACATAATCCAAAACATGCTTGAAAAGGGTGACCTCGTTCTAGATAATCCCAATGCACCTCCTAATCCGGGTATCGACATCTTCAAGCAACCATTCCCCAATCATCCATCGACCCAAAATAATGTCCAGACCTTGATTATCAACACTCATGAACACAACATTCGAACAGTCAATACGGTCTCACCCTTCATCCCCGACCAACCTCAAGAGGTTAGTCCATCTACCAGTCCATCACGTGTAGATGAACCTCTTTCTCCAGTTAATTCTCCGTCAACTTCTCTCATCTTGGAGGACGCCTCAACCTTACTAGCACTACCGGTCTCACCATCCTCCTTTCTTCTGCCTATGGAGGACCTGACCTTACCTACTCCTCGACCGCAAGTGGAGGGCACCATAATCCCTGCCCTTTACCTGCTTGAGGAGTCACATTCTTCAGTTCCTTCTCCACCAAGAGAAGAACCTGACTCTCCATCTTCTTCGACCAATGACAATCCAGTTATAACTCCCATACACCTTGGGTCTGAGACTACTGCCACACCTAACACATCTTCTCAAGGACCCAAACCTCATCCAACATCCTCTCAACCATTTTCTCGACTAGTGGAGAAAATCAAACTTCTCCCTTCAAGGAAAGTGGAGCATCAAGGATTGTGGGAGCGTCTTAAAGTTCTTCAACATTCCCGTGCCCTCTCATCTCATGGTGCCAATCCTCCCAAGGCAGAATCTCCCAAGACTCCCAACAAAGACTAGACTCCCGCTTCTAAACCTGCATCTACCCTATCTAAACTGATCAAGTCACTCGGCATTCGCCCTGTCTCTACCCTCACTCACCCGCAAGTGAAGGTGGACTTAGACTAGACCTCAACCAAAAGTAGTCTTCCAACCAAGTCAAAGAAGACTGCCAGACCGTAGAAGTGAACCCCTCCTCCACCGTCAACTTTGCCCTCCATTTTAGGCCCTCACCCTTCTACCCTAATCGACGTGCTTCCTAATCCAACCCTTAACCAAAACAAATTACCTCCATTACTTCCTTTGCCAACCACAAGTCAACCCCCTCTCAAAAATTTGGCACCTCTCACAAAGAAAGTGTCGTCTTCACATGTGGTCGCACCACCAACCCAAAAGGTGGTACGAAAACCTTATTCAACATCTCCCAAGCAAAAGTCACTAGCGCGTCATGCATCAACAAGCACAGACCCCTTAGTAGGTTCATATGCTTTGATATTATGCCAACTTTTGTAGACTTCTAGCATAACCCTTCCTTCTATCAAGCCATTCCAACCCCTCAGATCAAAACCTTCCTAGTTCGACGATACGAAGATTTGTTTATACCATCATATGCCAGGACACAATACCGAGACTTGTGCCCTCAAGGCAGTCATTCACTGCTATATGGAGAAAGACACTCTTCTCCTTGAGGACACTCTTGACCGACCCTCGACACCTTCCCATCCAACCTCTTCAACCACATCAACATCTCACCAGCAGGCCATGACCCCTCCTTCACCTCCTATCTTTGAAATCAATGCTATGCATATAACCACTAGGTCACAAAAGGACAAGGTAAAAGAAAAATCTGCTATTTCTTGGACCTATCCTTTTGTCCAGGCACCTCAACCACCGAAACCCAAGATTTCCATCTTAGGTGCGTCCCAACCCACTTCTTCAGAGACAATCAAAGACTCTATGATAAAACAACTTCACCAAACGCCTGTGAAGATGACCTTATATGACCTTATCCAAAGCTCCCCCCACCATCGTCAGGCTCTAATCAAAGCCTTACAGGCAGTGGAAGTCCAATCTAAAGATCCTCAACCACTAGCTTCCCTAGTCCATTCTTTATCCCCTGTCACTTCTATCACTTTCAATGATTCTAAAATTCCTACCTCTACCTTGGAAGATCAGGATGCTGCTCTTTTCATCACAACCTACGTTGATCAAACCCGTATTAAACGAGTTATGATCGATAGGGGTGCTAGCATTAATTTCATTTCGACCCACGCCTTTGATCAATTGGCTCTTCTCAAGAACTGCATATCAAAAATTGATGCAATCCTTAGATCCTTTAATGACACCATCGCTAACACTATTGGCACTATTGTCCTCCATATCCGCGTCGGTCCATGCACAATCCTAGAGCTCTTCTACATCATTGAGGGAGAATTCCAATATAACATGCTATTAGGATGACCCTAGATCCGTGCCATGGCTTGCGTCCCTTCAACACTTCACCGTTGTGTCAAATTTGAACACGACAAACAAGTCCATGTCATTCCTGCTGACCCATCCCCTTTTAAGACTTGTAACACAACCTATCGACCCAACGACATTCTTATCCCTCTCAAGGCATCAACCCAAACATCGTCTCCATCCATAGAAGCGTCAACTAGTACACAAACAGCGGTTGCCACCACATCATCTTGTCAATTAACAACCAAGGACCCCATGGACGATATCTTCCAAAGACTTTCACTGGGGGAATATCGCCTACTTACTCTAGACATGTTCTAGACTCCTCAAGAGTATGGATAGCTTCATCAAAACCCAAGCTATGACTGTCAGATCAGAATGGTCATTCCTTATGGTCCTCCTAGCCTTCAAACCAATCTCATCTATGGGGGGCTGGATCAAGCTCCTACTGAATCAAATCCTTCCTCCTCACCTCAAATATTCACATCCGATTTCTCCTTTCTTGGCAACCCCACCTTTGCACATACCTACCTTTATAGGTGTGCATGGAAGGGTTTTGGCTTTGGCCGCTACGAACAAGGCTCCCATCGGCCTATCGAACCACCCAATGACAATAATGCCAAGAAATAGTATAGACTAGGTTTCCAAGAACCCACTGAGGCTTCCACAAACCTTTGCCCCAAACTAACCATCAACCAATCTCTTTCAGACTCGCCTATTCTTCCATCCTCACCTACGGAGTCAGTGGTTTCCATTCCTCCTAGTTTTTTTTGCATAAACACCATCCGCTTGGAACCCCTAACCTATCAGCTCAACGGGGTTCCCAAGTCTCTCCCTCTCGTTTATCCCAGCATGATAGATGATGAATCGACAACCATCAACACAGTCCACTGCATAGACGACGATGCCATTCTTACCTATATGGGTGCCGATGATTCTTTCATTCAGTGCTCCCTCCCCTCTGAAACATAGGTTATGTTAAATGAATCAACTATTGACATTAACCTTTCATCTTCTGATGTTCCTCAAGTCTTAAAGATTAGTCAATCTTTAGACACCCAAGAGCAGATCGACTATACCACATTTCTCTCAGACAATCGCAAAGCCTTTGCCTGGACCTATGCTGACATGCCTAGCATCGACCCTAACATTGCCACTCATAACATTGTCACAAACCCAGAGGCTAAGCCTGTTAGGCAAAATCTTCACAAAATGCATCCTCGTGTTGCACTTCTTGTCAAAGAGGAGCTTCAGTGCCTTCTTTCTGTCTCCTTCATCCAACCCATCGATTATCTGCAGTGGGTCTCTAACATCGTTCCTGTCACCAAGGCGACTGGGGGGATTTAGATCTACATGGACTATCGCGACCTTAACCTAGCTTGTCCCAAGGACGACTTTCCTCTTCCAAACATTGACCAACTTGTTGATCTTACAACTGGCCATGAGATGCTATCACTCATGGATGGATTTTTAGGATATAACCAAATCCTAATTACACCGGAAGATCAGCACAAAACCACCTTCATTACACCATGGGAAACTTTCTGCTATCGAGTCATGCCTTTTGGTCTGAAAAATGCAGGCACCACATATCAGCATGCCATGACTTACATCTTTCATGATCTCCTCCATAAAATCATGGAGGACTATGTAGATGACCTGCTTGGCAAGTCTAAGCTTTGTTGCGACCATTTGACTATCCTCAAAATCATCTTCTCTCACCTTCTTCAGTACCAGGTCTGTCTTAACCCTAAGAAATGCGTCTTTGGGGTCCTCTCCGAAAAGCTCCTGGGATTCATTGTCTCTCTTCGTGGCATCGAGATAGATCCTGCCAAAATCCACGCTATCCTCAAAATGCCACCTCCAACTAATCTCAAGCAACTTCGCAGTCTACAAGGGAAGGTCCAATCCATCTGCCATTTCATTTCACAGCTTTCTGACCGTTTTCAACCCTTTCATCACCTCCTCAAGAAGGACGTCTCCTTTAAATGGGATAAAGATTGCCAAGAGGCTTTTAAAGCCCTCAAATGCTATTTAGTCTCTCCACCAATCCTTATTCCACCAAAAGATGACCAACCCTTCTACCTCTACATCTTAGCAACCAATCATTCGTTAGGTGCCATGATCGCACATTGAGATGAGCAACACCGTGAGCAAGCAGTCTACTACATAAGCCGAACACTTGTCGACTATGAAACTCGGTATACTCATACCGAGAAACTCTATTTGGCATTAGTCTTTACCACTACCAAGCTCTGTCACTATCTTCTCAATCACAAAATCTTTGTCGTCACTCACATTGATCCCCTTAAATACATGCATTCTAAACCATATCAAAACTAGCGTATGGCTCGTTGGCTCATGCTTCTTGCTGAATTTGACATAGAATTTGTCCAACAAAAATCTTTAAAAGGGCAAACAATCACTGACCAACTAGCAGATGCCCCTCTTCCTGACAATCAACCTTCTCAGTGCAAGTTTCCCGATGAATCTATCACCACTCTCTCGACTGATGACACATTCTACCAAATGATGATGTTCTTCGATGGCTCTAAATGTCAACTCGGTGGGGGTGTGGGGGTCATCCTCATTCCACATGAAGGTGGACCCATGCCTCTGTCTTTCAAACTCGACTTTGAATGTACCAATAATATGACCGAATATGAAGCCTTAATTTTGGGACTTCAAATTGCCCTTTCTTTAAATATCAAGTCCATCAACATCTTCGGTGACTCACAACTTGTCGTCAATCAAATCAATGGTTCATATCTTTGTAAAAATGAAATTTTACAAAGGTACAAGCACTGTTTCTCAATCGATGAATAAGTTTGCTGACACCATGGCTTCCCTCGCCTCGCATATTCCTTCTTCATCATCATCCTCATCAAGAATTTATGTCATGGTACATCGTGTGCCATTGCCTTCATACATTTCCACTAACATCAATCTCATCCATACCATAGACTCTAGTTCACAAGATGTATGGTATAAACAACTTGAGGACTACTTGGCTTATTCTATCATTCCTCCCAACCTCTCTAGCAATGCGTGGCAGGCTTTCATTAAGCGCACCGCTCGCTATACCATGCTAGGGGGCCTTCTCTATAAAAGAGGTTTTGACGGCCTTCTTCTTCACTGTTTAAACTCCACTGAAGCTTCTCATGCTATTAAACAAGCCCATGACAGGATTTGTGGTGGACACTTCAGTGGTAACTTGATTGCCAAGCGCATCCTTCATCTGGGCTATTATTGGCCCACTCTTCATCAAGACTGTAGCGATTATGTTCAGTGTTGCATCAAGTGTCAACAACATGCTAACTTGCTTCATCTCCCTAGTCATGCCTTACAAGTCGCTCAAGATTTTTGGCCTTTTTCACAATGGGGCTTAGATCTCATCGGTGAGATTAACCCTCATTCATCTCTTCGTCATCAATCCATCATCACTGCCACTGAGTATTTCACTAAATGGGTGGAAGCTATTCCTCTTGTCTCCACAAAAGCTGACAAGATTGTCGACTTCATTAACACCCACATCATCTGTTGTTTCAGTGTACCTCACAAAATCATCACCGACAATGGCAAGTCATTTAAAAACAAGACCGTCCAAAAACTCTACGACTCATTTGGCATCAAACTCAACTTTTCTTCGCCTTACTACCCACAAGCAAATGGGCAGGCCGAGGCTTCTAACAAAATCTTAACTAAAATTCTCATGAAGGTGGTCAACAACACTGGAAGGGATTAGCACGTTCACATACCCTTCGCTTTGTGGGCCTACCGCACTAGCATTCGAACCTCTACGGGTGCTACCCCTTTCTCTCTAGTGTATGGAACAGAGGCTGTCTTACCTCTTAAAGTACAGATCCTGTCTCTTCACATTTCACTCCATGACATTCTTTCTAATGATGACTTTCGTCAAGATCGATTATCTCAACTTGAGTTACTCGATGAACATCATCTTGCTTCCCTCAATCATCTCCATGTCTATCAAAATCGCATCAAACACGCCTATAATAAAACTCTGAGAGAACGAGATTTCAATATTGGAGACCTCGTCCTCAAAGAGAATCAACATGTGACCAATATGGAATGGAGTAAACGAGGCAAATTTGCTCCTAATTGGCTCGGACCTTATATCATCACGCACAAGTATGGATCAGGGACATATCATCTATATTCTCTTGAAGGCCGACCAAAACCTGAGCCCCTTAATGCTTTGCATTTACGACCATTCTACTGTTAGTCGAGTACTCATCCACTGGACATTTAACTTGAGCTCATCCCTTGAGCAATCCTTGTCTTTTTAATCCTCAATCCATTCCACCCTTTTTCCCTTAATAAAATCCTCTACAACCCTTTTATGACGTACGGATGCTTTGTCCTAATAAAAGGGAGCCCTTGACCTTCTATAAGTCTTGTCCATGACTCAATATTCTGTCAAAACTAAATCAAGATGTCAAAATATCCAAGGTCACAAAACCAAATCAAGAAGTAGACTACTCCCTTAAAGGACAGCTATAATATCATTGCTGTAGCTAATAGACTACTCCCTCGAAAGACATCTATTCAAAAGCCCTTAAATCTATAAAGCAAAGTATAGACCACTCCCTCGAAGGATGGCTATGACTAAATCTTACTACAAACAGCACTTTCTTAGAAGCTTCCCACATCGATCAGCTTCACAAATGACCACCAAACAAATGACATCTTTATGTGGACTTCCCGCATTAATCAGTCCGCTCAAAAAAAAAAAAAAAAAAAACTAGGTCATGGACTTGACTTATAGTTGTCTCAGGGCCTCCTATAAAAAGGGGCAAAGTTATCCATACTCTAAAATGGGTTACCCTTTTCCTCCTATCATATCACCTACTCAAGGGACTTCGAGCTCACTTTAATGTCAAAAGTGATTCGATTACCGCTCTAACATAACTCATGGTCAACGATGCAACGCATAAATGGGGCTCTTGGTTCTAACAACCCCTGTCTATGTTGTCATTTTGGTCCTTGTCAATAAAAGGGTGCTTATGCCTTTTACTTTCTGCCTACACTTTGGTCACATTCAACCACATTCATGTGTCAAAATGATTCAATCTGGTTCTTTTCAAACCACTCACATAGCCTAATCATTCTGGTTTCCATAGACATCAATACACATGGAAACTATCACCACCCAATTTATGTCAAGCATAAACCATTACTTGCTGAAACATAAATCGACCTTCAATTCATTTTTAGCAAACATCCATCACGAATATGGATAGTTGCTAGGGATGAAAAACCCCGATCAATGTTACAGCTTACACCATTTGGAAAAGGCTGTAGCATCATCTTCTCCTCATCATTTCAAAGCATGTACCCTCAGACATATGGGAAGTGCTATATCATTATCATGACCAAAATCAACCACTTCGATCTTTTTCCTCCCTTCTTGGGAGAACTACATTGGCCTGAGGCCCTAACGACAGGGGCTATGTAGGTAGCACTCAGTTGACATGGGGTCTTTTGGGGTTAGCTTGGTCATTCCTTCATCGCATTCCTTCATCGCATTTCTTCCATCACATTCTTTTGTCACCTGCCAATCACATCACAAACAATCACATATTTTCATAATCATTAGCATTAATCATTTTCATCCATATCATTAATCATTAATCATTAATCTTAATCATACATCCATCATCATATAAACACCATAATCTTAGCACCATAATCCTAAACATATATCAGATCAAAATAACATACAAACACATCCACAACATTTTTCATAAACACATCCATAATCAAATATCTCATCATATATATATATATATATATATATATAGTTTTTACAATGACACAATCTATGTCTCTGTCTCTCTCTCTCAACAAAATCTATATACATCTCGCATCATTGGCTCGCAGGCCGGTATATACATAATCTCAAGGTCTGCCCTCAAGGTTGTGGCTATGGTGGTGGTGGCGGTGGCCAGGAAGATGTTGTATCCTCTCCCCCCTCTGATTTGTGCCATCTATGAGACCCAGAAGCCATCGCTCGAGACATAGACTGCTATCGGCTCTGCTCTGCCCTCATCTCCGAGTATAACTGTATCTGAGGGAAACCCCTAATGGCCCTCTCATAATATGCAATCTTGTCCAGCACATCACTATATCTAACTAGAGATACAATCTACGATGGACCCATATGTCCTACTGTCATGCCCTGTACTGACCCCTGTGGCTATGGCTGACCTAGCTGCACCGATGCTGACTGTACTGGCCCCTGTGAAAATGCCAGCTGCTGTGATGGCTACTGCATCGAGCCCTATCCTTTCAAAACCTAGCCTATCGCTGCCTGTGCCTGGGCTATGGTGAGCTGTCCCTATAGCAGTGTAACCTGACCCATCAACACTGTCACTCAACTCATCATCTCTGTCAGCTACCTTGTAACCCCTGCCAGCTGTCCCTACAAAATTGTGACTTGGGCTTGTGCCACGTCCCTCTCCTACCGCACGATGTCCCTCTCCTCACAGGCTGTATCCAGCTCCCTGGTAATGGCCTATGGATCTGGCTACGGCCCTACCTGTAAACCTATGTACTGCCCTGCCCACCACGCTGTGTAGGCCTCTGTACAACCTGGGTTAGCCACCCTAGGTCTTGCCGGCAACTCCTCAAAATATGGGCCCTCTGTCTCCTCTGGTAGTGGGAGCGGCACCTCAATGTCATCTCGTCTGTACAGTGGGAATGCGGGAGGTACGTCCTATAGCAGCCTGTACTGGTGCCGCACTCTCTCTGCTAGCACTCTCTTGAGCTCACCGACTCACTTGCCCCTGACCCATCTCAGGCTCTACACACCAACCAGTTACTCTCCTTGGTCTCTAAATGCTGGATAAACCAAGTATGGTCTCCAGATGATGTCTACAGGAATCAGGGCCTCCAGTACCCCTCTGTAGTGGTCAATGTCTCTGACCACTCCGTCTACCCACGTCTGTGCCATCACCTCGTACCACCGCTTGAATCTGACCCTAAAGCTGGCCAAAATTGCCACTGGGAGGCCAAGAGGATGGGTAACCACTATATGCTCATAGGCCCAGCAATGTAGCAGGTGGCCCATGCACAAGCTGTATCATCACCGCCGACTGATACCCCACAGCTCTCTATACACCTGGGCTAAAAACACTGGTGCCTAGGCAAACACTGTCCACTTCTCTAACATATCTAGCAAAACTCTGGTCATAGCGACTAGAAACCTGCCACCCTCTGCATCTGGCAACATGTACATCGTGATGCCTATCATCATCAACACTGCTAGCTGATGTGCATCTTCATCTACAGCGTACAAAGGCTCATACACAAAGCTCGCTGAGTGGTAGCTCATCTCCGTGATGTGCTCTCCAAACAGCGTAACCATATGAATATCGTGCGCCTCTCTCAAGCACGCATAAAGGTCTGCTCCGTGTACTGGCAGTCATAAAATCTGATACACATCCTTGACTGTGACCGTCATCTCTCTCGTGGGCAGATAGAAAGTGTTGGTGGAATGATCCCACCGCTCGATCAATGCCACCATCAAATTCACATCCCGCACCACTCTGCAATAGCATCGCAGGCCACCGAGTCCAACTGCGCTCATCTGCGCCCACTCATCGACTGTCACCCCTCCATGCATCCGTGTCAGCAATGTCGAGAGGCGATCTCGCAACACCAAAGTCAGTCTCGCTTGCATCCACCCAAGTCAATCTCATGTTAAAAAATTTCCCTATTTCACTATCTATGCCTGACCCAACACCTGAGAAGCCCTTGGCGTAGCTTCGACCTCTTGAATTAAACATTTTTCATCCCTCTTTTGACCAGGCAGCCAACCAACATCGGTTAGCATGTCGGTGACGGCACTCACCTAACCGATGTCGGTCACTTAGTGACTGACATCGACAGGTTAGTGACCAACGCCAATTGCTGGTCGGCTGACGCCGGCGAACCCGCTGACATCAGCAATTGGTTTGGCCCTAGGGCTGAATGGGGCGAGCCCTAAAAATTAGGGCTTCCCCATTTCTCCCCCTTTTTTCCCCCCTACACCCCCCAAAACCCTCTCAAAGACTCCTAACCTCTCCTAGATCTATTCCCCACCCTCCTAGCTACCCTCCCCCCTCATTTTGTGCCCATATCAACAAAAAAATTCAAAACACAAATCAAAACAACAATCTAACCAACTAGGGCTTAAAGACCCTCCTACCTCATCTTGGCATCGTTGGCATGGTGGCACGATGGGTGCCACTGGTAGTGGACCTCCCGCGGATCCTCTACTGCCCTCTGCCATCACTTCTGCCTTGAACTCCTACTGGCCCACAAATGACTCTTCAACCTCCAATCAAACTCCAATCTACTTCCTCTCTCCACCAATCTCACTCTGCCACTTCACACCGCTAATTTGCTCAATATCAGTCACTTTCACTCCTCAAAATCCAGAGCACTTTTTTTTCTCTTAGTCAAATAATCACAAATGACTTTTGGTGGGCTGCCAATCTAGTTTTGTCAGATTTGGTAGGCCGCTAACATCGGCATCTGTGTGCCCTAATTCACTGACATCTGTCGACATCGGTTATTTTTGGCTACCGACGTCGGTTTTTATCACCGATGTTGGTGTCCTTCCAACCTCCTTTTTTTCTCTGTTGCCCCAAAATCATGCCCCTAATCAGTCAGTCCTCCAGACCACGTCATTTTGGCCCCCTGGGGCACACTTGAGATCACTTTTGCATCCATCCATCGACCACCAGACCTTGGAAATCATGACCATCTCCTCTAACCGTGACTACTTCCAAAGCGATTCTGCCTTGATTGTTTTTGCATATATGCTACCTCATGATTGGTTAACAAAATTGTGTGCAAACTTTTGACCTTCACAAGTATAGGATCGCAAGCCGATTGATCCCCACTACTTGTGACATTTTTATGTTTCCAAGAGCACTTCCTGAGCTTGGGATACCTGAAACACGATGACCATTGGAGCTTCAGCTTAGATTGAATAACCTGATCAGCTACGACTAATGCTGGGGCCCAGTTATTTCAATTTTGGCACTCCTTGACCTTCAACCTGTGATAATTTGACCTGACCATCTCGTGAAGTGGTGTACGCGCAATCACGACTTTTGCAGTGTTCTCACTCTATCTTCACCCTTTTCATCCACTCTCTATCAAATCAGCACCCAATTTTAGGTTCCTTTCCCTCGACTCCTGCTTTGAGGGGGAATACTTCATCCATAATCAGGGCAACCAACCCTCTCCTATTTTTGTCTTGCAGTTCACTTAAACAACTAACAAGACGAAATCAACCTTATCCCATACATGGGGCAACCGACTCCTATTTTTGTCTTGCAGTTCATTTAGAGCAACCAACAAGACAAAAAGGGGCAAATGTAGACACCTAAATAGTGTCTAACCCTTGGTCACCTTCCCCCTTGGTCCATTCCTAACCCATTCCTAAAACATGCAATTACTAATTTAAAATAATAAACTTATTTTGAATTAACCCCCCTCCTTGGACACATCACCCATGACACCTCGCCTTAGACTAATTCCCACCCTATGACTCACCCAAGACCTATTCTTACTTCTTTCTAACCGCCTAACAAACTCTTGTGCGTATTTAGCCCAACCTTTGACATTCTCCAACGGATAGTGCACTTGGCGGATGAAAAATGGGCTTGGTGGCTCTTTTTCCCATTCTGCACCCACTGACATCGATCAAATGTCGGCCGACACCGGCAAAATCGCCGACGTCGGTTATACTTAACCAAATTTTCTGACCCTTTGACGATCCCAATCACAAATCGACTAATCTCTGAAGCTAATCACAACTCTCGAATCTTCTTTCAGTGAAACAAAGTTCTCGTGCTTTTTCTTTTTAGTGTTCTTGGCTTCTTGGTGTTTTTACAGGGATCAGCATTCTTGGCAGCACTTTTTAGGCACTAAGGTCTTGCATCAGACATTCTGCATAGGGATTGCATGATATCTCCATCACCAGCGACAACTGAAACACAGCTTTTACACCTTTGCCAATTCATATCACAGCTAAGTATTTGTACTTTTTTCATTCTAATATCATTTCAAATATATTAGTATTCTGTCTACTATCTATTCCAAGCATCCTTGACCCAACCTTCCCTGTTCTTCCCAAAGAGGCTGAAAAGCCTTCTCTCACCCCTTATTCCCTTTTCTTAGCCTCTGACACTCCCTTAGTCTCTCTTTAGGCAACACCCTCTATCCAATCAACTCAGCATAAGTTATCAGAGACCTATAGACCATCTTCAGACCCATCTAATCAACCTGACTAAATTGCTTTACGAAAAGGCTGAAAGGTATTTTTCCTGCTTCTCACTCCTTTTCTTGACAAGATTTTTAGTCCCTTAGATCCCAAACAGTCCCTCTAAATCCCTCATAGACTCTCAGACCCTCAGACGAGACCAAATCCATTATGCAGACCAGAAACTAGACTATAACCCGTCCCTGGCCAATTGCCCTGACTGACCTCGTCCACTTCCCCTACCGACGTCGGCAGTCTAACCATCGTCGGCGAGCTCCCTGACCGATGCAGGCAATATCGCCAATGTTGGTGACTGTGTTTAGCAGATTATAGCTTATCTGGTATGCATTTGCTTTTGGTTCTTTCTTTTCACATCTTTCATTATTTCTCTTTTCTGTCTCTGTCATATTTTGTCTTAAATAGTGGATTGTCATCCTCCAAGAAGCCTTAGCACTTCTAGGACCAAGCTTTTGCTTGGAAATCCACCCTCTTATCAACTAACGTTCTTCATGTTTTAGTGTTTATCTCTTTCAGGTGTCATTCCTCCACAGCAAAAGAGGAGTTCTCACAACGTCTGGATTATGGTGCGCAGACTATATCCAGGTACATACAAGCCTTGACCATTTCTTAAGTTTCTCAGTTTCTCTCTTTGAATGTGAAAGTGAAATTGCATAGAAACACATGTATTTCAAAAATGGTGCAAAAGATAAGAGGTCACATGGAATATGAGACAAGAAGAACATTATTAGGTGTTTGAACTCACTTATGAAAGTGGGGTACCAAATTTGGAGTCATATGGAAGTGGCTCATGATCATGTATAATGGAGCATCCACTTTTTTGACCCTTGAGAGATGAATATAAGAAGATAATTAGTACTTATTATCCTCCCTTATGGAGTGAGAGATAATGGTTGGAGCCACATGGAGGTGGAAATTGCTCTCATCTAGTGGAGAATCCACTTTGGATACTTTTGCACGTGATGACAAATAGAATGGAGATCACATGACACCCCCACTATGGGAATGACACTTTTTATCTCCAAATCACATTGGATGGATTTTTGATTATACACATGAGTGCATGAGAGTGGCTCTAGTTGGGTTACTATTGATCCCATTCAAATGTGGTGCCACATTTTCCCTTCTCTTCTCTCTCTCATGTTGTAAATGTTATAAAGCAGTATGTACTCCTTTGTAATGGTTAATCTAGTTAATGGATCATGTGAGCATCATTTAAAAATTATTATTACATGATATAAGGTTATATTTTGTAAGTATTTAATCCTAACTCACCTAGATGCTTGGGTTGTAAGCATCACATACAGGGTTGGAGGTTATATCCGAAAAGGTAATTATGCTTGGCTCATCTAGGTGCATGAAATGGATACTTGGAGATAGATCTTATAGGATTATTATCTCAGCCCATGGAGATAGAGGTATATGATTTTGGAGTTCCTTTAGATGATATGTATGTTAGCATTGTAAGAGTTGCATGTTGTAGTTTCTAGGTTAGAGCATGGAAAGCTTGGTTGTAAGCTTTGCTCACCTAAGTGTTAGGTTTGTTATAAAGAGAAAGGATTTTATGAGAGGATATAATATTTTAGAGAGATATTTATTAATGGAATATTAATTTTTTTTGTTTTCTTTTCCCTATGGTTTTTCCCTAGCTAGTTTAGCAGGGTTTCTACATATATCTTGTGTTTGTGCTATCTCTCCTAATTGTGTTTTTAATGTAGCTTGTTTTCATTTCCAAAATTTATATTTTTTAATGTCCCAATATGTATTTACTATAATAATTCAATAAGTTTTTTTAATTTTGCATTCCACGTATTCTTTCATTAGATTACTCCATGATGATCTAATTAGTGATCTATGCATACTAAGTATGTTAATGATGTAGGAGAATCACTCCCAGGCTATTTTATTTTCAAATTTTGGTTTTATTGTTCAATTTTGGTTTTATTATGTTATAGTATGTATTAGGATGATTATACCATCCTTATTGTTCAATTATAGGTGTTATTCTTAGGCCTGGCTTCTCAAAAATTCAAATTTGGCCTTTCCCACCAAAACTAAGTTTTTGAAAATTTGAATTATTTTGCTCATATTAGATGTTATAGTGGTGTTTATAAGGAATTTTTAATATGTAAATTTGTTTTAATTATATCTTTAAGACACCATAAATACATTCCAAGGGTATTAACTCATACTTGTACAGAATATCACCTTTGGTATAAGTTTTCATTCCTCAACTAGCCTTCTTGTGACCATTGGAAGGTCCAGAGGGTAGTTAGAGTAGTTTTATGACATAAAAAAATGTTTGTTTTTTAATTTAAGATAATTTATGAGAGGTTTTAAAGGTTCAAATTTCAATAAAATAACAAGAAAGTCCATAGTTTTAAAGAGAAAGTAACTATAGACCTTGTTTTCCTATATATGTGCATTGAAAGTTGATTGTGTGTAATTGATCAATGAAGGAAGACATAATAAATACAAGTTTATAAATATATTGGTGACTTTGTAATATTTTATTTTGATTCCTAAAATTTATTTGTGCATTTTATTTTGATATTTCCATGCTTCTTTGTGTAAAATATAACACAATCCTATATGAGCTAGTATATTAGTACATAGTCAAGCATAAAACATCAAGAAAATGTGTAGCAAAGGAGTAAAATGGTTAAATAAGTTATTAGATAAGGATTAGAGGTGTTTAATATACCTCATTCAACTCACACAGTGGATTGAAACCCTATGTGTAGCGTGCAAGAATAATTTTTGTCCTCTTGGGTCTGCACAGGTGAGTATAACCCTAAGTTAGGGTTTTAAAACCAAAAAATCAATTTTTAGAAGTTGTAACTAGTCAAATTCCATAAAATTTTGTTTTGTGTCAGGAAATGAGGTGATCTACAATATTCATGAGTTTTTAGACCTGTACAGATGGTTTGTAAAAATAGAAGATTGTGTGTAATTAGGCCTTAAGATACCTAATTAAGTGTTGACAAAGGCTAGAAAAATAATTTACATGTGGTTTTAAGTCAAAAAAATTTGTGGATAGATAGAGTTAAATATAGGGTACTATAAATGGTAACCAATCCTTGATCATTTACATAATCATTAAAAGACAAAAAAAGGTTACAAAGAAGCCTTAAGGTTGTGATAAGTGTGTACAAGTTACAGGGTTAAGACTTTGAGGAAAGTTTATCTACATCATTTTGGTATTAGAACCAAACTAATAAACCTGAAAGTGATTAGATAAGGTGAGATTCTCTGAGAGGAAGAGAAGATAATTTTTTTTAACAAATTGATGGAGAGAAGACAAGATTCCACCAAGGAGGAATGTAGTAGGTGAGAGGGAAACAACCATACAGATGGGAGATGCAATATTATAGGAGTTGAGTAAACTCATAGTACACTTTGATGCTAGACTCATAGTAGTTGAGATTAATCATAGAATGGAAGTAGTCATAGGTGATTTGAGTGACCAAGAGGAAGAAGAGTTGTAGGCACTAGAGTTAAAATATTAAGGAGAGAGAGAAACTAAAGAGAAAAACTATGAGAGATTGCTAAAGGTGGTGAAAGGGTAGGGATCTAATCCCAAACTAGATCTTCCAATATATGTAGGTAGCCTCAGTGGAGAAGAATTCCTTGATTAGATAGGAGAGTTGGATAAGTACTTTGATTTTGAAGATGTACCAAAAGAACAACAAGTGAAGTTTGCTAGGACTAAGTTGAAGGGTCATACATCCATATGGTGGGATTACTATAGGATGAGAGAAGGAAGAAAGGAAAATCTAAGATCAAGTCTTGGGATATAATTGTTGTAAAATTGAAGAGAAATTTCTTGCCTAGTGACTACATCAACAACTTGTATAGGAAACTTCAAAACTTGAAATAAAAAGAGATAGGGGTAAGAGAATATATGAATGAGTTATATAAATTGAGCATTAGATCAGGTCACATGGAAGATGACAATGATAATGTGGCTAGGTATCTCAATGATTTGAGATACAACTTTCAGGATGATTTGAGTTTTGATAGTCCAGAGATACTATAATAATGCTACCATTTGGATTTGAAAGCTAAAGACAAACTCAATAGGAAACAAAACCAAAAAAACAAAGGTAGAGGTAGAAGTTTTAGAGGCAAGGGTCAACAAGGAGGTATATGATATTCATAAAGAAGCCAAGGAGAGTGTAGTATCTCACATGAGCAACCATCCAATTCAAGAGGAGGATTTAGAGGCAGAAGGACTTATTTCAGGGGTGGATATGCATCAAGGGGTAGAGGATCAGGTGGTTTTTTAAGAAGGTTATTCAAATAAAACAAGTTTGTTGGACACAGGTCATAGGAGTGCCTAGAGTATCAACTAGTAAGGAGTACAATAACCAAAGAAAGAAATAAAATTGCATGGGGAGTTGAGGAGGAGAGTTATTTTTCTCCATAACTTGTAGAGGAACATGAGATTTGAGATTCATTGCTAATAAGGAGGGTGACGATCAAGACACGCAAGGAGAAGGAGCCACCAAAATGGAAAACTCTTTTCAGGACTTCTTGCAAATGCCAATGTAAGTGTTGTAAAATGGTCATAGATTCAAGAAGTACATATAATATAGTTTTTGTTAAAATGGTAAATAAAATTAGATTGAAGAAGTTACCTAACCCCACAACATACAAATTCTCATGGTTGAAAAAAGGTCAACAAGTTATAGTAAGTGAACAAAGTTAGGTGGAATTTCAAGTTGGAAGGTGCAAGGACAAGTTCCTTTATGATGTGATCATAATGAATGTTTATCATGTGATTCTTTGGATACCTTAGAAATATGATAGGAAAACCACTCATGATGGTAGGAATAATGTGTACACCTTAGAAAAATATGGAGTTAGTCATACCTTACTGCCTATGAATGATGAAGATAATGACTAATAAGTTGGGTCAAATGTGATGTTGGTAAGTGGTAAAGAGTTTCTATGTGCTATGAATGAAGAAGATTTGGGATTTTCATTGGTAGTCAATCTTAGGACTTATATGAAAACCATAGAGATAAATTAATTTCCTCAATAAATCCAATACATGTTAGAAGCGTATGCATAAATTGTAGTTGATGAGATGACAAGTACATTTCCACCTATGAGGACCATCACTCATCACAAAGATTTTGTTCCTAGAACAAGCTTGCCTAACAAATCATCCTACAAGATTACCCCCAAGGAAAATGTAGAAATAAAAAGATAAGTGAAAGATATTTTATACAAAGGACTCATCAAAGAAAGTCTTAGTCCTTGTGTAATGCCTACAATATTGGTGCCTAATAAGGAAGGTGAGTGGAGAATGTGTACAGATCCAGGGCTATTAATAAGATCACCATTAGATATAGGTTTCCACTTCCTAGGATGGAATATTTGATGGATCACTTGAGTAGAGAAAGATATTTCTCAAGAGTGGATTAGACTATGTTTGAAGATGATGAAGACTTTAAATAAGCATATATTACTTGCAAGCATCCAACTACACTCAACAAAGAGCCATGGTTGGAATATGTCATACAAGATGGATTGATATTCAAGGGGATGTAGTTATGTGTGCCAAGAAGCTTAATAATAGATAATTTGAATCAAGAAAAGCATAGTGGGAGTATGGTAGGCCAATTTGGGCTTGATATAACCTTGGAACAACTCACTAGACACTATTATTGGCCTAAAATGCAAGTAGAAGTGAGGATATATGTTGAGAGATGTAAAACTTGTCAATTGGATAAAGGAAAGAGTACTAATGTAGGTTTATATCAACCTATACCAGTCCCAAATAGACTTTTGGAATACATAAGCATGGACTTTGTTATGGGACTGCCTAGAACACAAAGAGGTTTTGACTCCATATACATATTTGTGGATAGATTTTCCAAAATGGCACATTTCATTCCATGTAAGACCACTAGTGATGCCACTAGTGACAAAAAAAAATTCAATGAGGTAGTAAGGATTTATGGACTACCACTAAACATTTTATCTAATAGAGACACTAAGTTCCTAGGCTGCTTTTAGAGGACACTATGGATAAATCTAGGCACAATATTGATTTTTAGTTCAGCGTACCACCCTCAAATAGGTGGTCAAATTGAGGTGGTTAGTATGAGTCTAATAAACCTATTAAGGTGTATATCTAAGGATAATCCCAATCAGTGGGATCTTATGTTTCCTCAATCAAAATCTACCTATAATGACTCCACTAATAATATCATTGGCATAATTACTTTCCAAGTGCTATATGGTATGCAACCTAGAGGAGCATTTGAACTTAGAAATATTAGTCATATGGATAGGATGAGTGCTAAAGGAAAAGAACTTACAGTGGCTATGAAGGAGGTTCATCAACAAATAAGGAAACATATAGAATATAGTGTGGAAAAGTATAAAAATAAGTAGATGTAATAGAAGAGAGGTGAGTTTACAACTTGGAGATTTGGTTTTGACTCATATTAAGAAGGAGAGGTTTCCAATAGTTGAGTACAATAATCTTAAGATGAAGAAATTTGGTCCTTGTAAGATACTTAGGAAGTTTTCTAGCAATGCCTATGAGTTGAAATTACCCAATGGTGTAGGCATATCACCAATATTAAATATTTCAAACTTTTAAACTTATAAATAAGGAGTGAATTGTTAAGACATAGCATAAGGAGTAGTTATATTAGGTATATATTGGGTAAAATAGTCCTCAAGCCAAACCAAAGGAATTGGAATGCATTCTAGACAAGTAAGTATTCTAAAAGACTAGAGACAAGCAATATTTCAAGTATTTGGTCAAATAAAAACATCAATATATTTAATATTCTACATGTATGATATATCATGACATTGAAAATCATGGGAGTACTCTAGAATCACTCATGGATAACAGTCCTTGTGTCTTTTTCTCTTTTTCTTGGGGGTATGATGCAAGAACATCACTCTTAGGATAGTTTGTTTTCAAATATTAGTTTTATTATTCAATTTTGGTCTTATTATGGTCTAGGATTTATTATTAGTATTCAATTATAGGTGTTATTCCTAGGCCTAGCTTCACAAAAATTCAAATTTGGCCTTTCCTGCAAAAATTGAGTTTTTAAAAATTTGAATTATTTTACTCAAATTAGATGTTGTAGGGGTGTTTAGAAGGACTTGTTAATATTTA